>CABFWB010003413.1:0-31775 GCA_902151455.1 Timema bartmani
ATATATATATATATATATATATATATATATATATATATATATATGTATATATATATATATGTATATATATATATATATATGTATATATATAAATAAATACCTATTATTTTACGTTATATAATAGATAGAATTAAATATTTTTGAATTTCGTTTAGCAAGAAATTTTGTCCTTTTAAGATATAAGGTAAATTGTAAAAACAAGGATTAGCCATCCTCAAATAATTAGGTATTTTAACAGGGTAACAAAAAATAATTTTAATATGACTTAGATTTTTTTCAATGGTTTTGATGCTTTATAGATAGATGTGCCATTTCATAAGAAACTATTCAATTTGGTGAAATTTACCTTCAATTAAGTGGTAACCTTTATTTTTCGTAAAATTCTAAGAAAAAGTGAAATATGACGATTATCAAGATACATTATTTTAATTAAAAGACTGTAGTTTCGATAATTATTGGAGTTGAACGGGACCAAAACCACGTCCGTTCATCTAAAACTGAAACTACATGGAATATCCGGGAACAAATAGAATAATCAAGTGTTTGAAGACTTGCATTCTCGAATTTTATTTATTGCATTTCCATTTCATTGGAATATTCACAACCAGGTAGTTGTAATATAAGGAATTTCAAGGTTTACTTATCATTTCCTTCCGAGTCATTTTTATTACTTAGATCAGTGTTTTGTAAAAGGTTAATTGCTGGGCTCAGCCTAGCTCGTATTATGTGGATACTATTAAGTTATTATTTATTATTATTGAGACTCTACTTTGTAAGTACTAACAGTTACAAGTGGCTCTTTATATTTAGAAGATGAAGTGAGCTTTACTGCGACTCAAGAATACGCTCTGGTGAAAAAGCTCACGCAAGCTCGTCTGAGAGAGGCCTAATTCAATCGTAAAATGTTTTAGCTCGTTTAGTATGAAACGTGTTCATATACTAAAACACTTTGTTGACCATGTGGCAAGTTCACGCTCTTATTACATAGTTAGAGTTTCCTCAGACACTCAGTTCCAAAAACACCTAGACCTCTTGGTCGAATGTCCAAGAAACCAACGCAATTTTAGCTAGGAGATTAAAATTGAGTTTCAGTTGATCCTTGAAGCATGCGTATTGGATAGAAATATTTTAATGCCAAGTATTTATTTGAAAAAACTCTGAGTATATGTTGCTAGACAAGCTGTTATGTGCTTTTATAACTTTCTTTAAATATTTAATAATTATTTATATAATATATTATATAATATTATATTTATTAATTATTTAATAATTTAAAATATGTAATAAATATTAAATAGCGTGTAACACCTTGGAATATATTATTACAAATAAAGTAACATAGTAAAATATTTCTAAGTTAAAACACTAAATGTTACATGCATGTAATTATAATTATTGCTCTGATTCATTAATCGGATATAAACTTTTATACAATTAAAGTAAATACAAATTTCAAGCTATATATATTTTATAGATATATTCTTATTATATATAAAGTAAATTCAACATAAGGCTGAATTAAATAATGAACCAACTTGTTTTATTTTTAATACCTTTTGGATAACTTTATATTTTTTCTACTCTGAATGTAGGGGATTACATTATATGTGTGTATTTTCATGATAAATTAAATTCAAACAAACTATACTAATAAATATGATTTTTTTTTGTATCACGTTATACTAGTTGTCCTGGTTATCACTGATGTGGTAGAGATAGTCATGATATAACTTCTAGTAAATCTACTCTCATTTGCGTGGAGGGAGGTTGGTAATAGATTAATTTAAAATCACCTTCAATACATCTAGACGAGATTTGAGTCCCGACCATCCCTACACGAGCTTGAGGTTTAGTCCGCTTGCCCACCGATGCTGATCACAAATATTCAAACCTCTATCAACCAGGGTATTTTGATTTCTTTTCATAGTCTGAAAAAAAAATCGTCCAATTATTATTCATTGGTCTAAGTCACACTTCTACATCTCCACTGGAATTGTTAGCATTTTGGGTATCTTCAGAGCAAAACCTGAAGGTATATTCTCACTGGTTTCACTTCGCCTTTAAAAAGCATCTAATATCCATTGTTCCATTTTTCTTCAATGTTTACGACTGTGTGTATGTTCACATATGAACCATGGCAACCTTGGCTAGTCCCCTTTAGGTCGTAGGAACAGTTAGTAACGCCTCATAAGACTAAAACACGACTTGGAAATATTATGAAAACGTTGAGTCAATATTTTAAAGTAGCGTGTATGGAGAATGTTGTTGGAAGGATTGTAAATAATAAAAGAAACCTTTTAGGGTTTAAAGTAATCTTGATTACTTGAGTTGAAAATATCAGTTATTTAGTAAGATTAGATGTTGTCTGTGTCATTAATATTGCAAACAATATTAGTCTGGAGATAACACAAATTAAATTTAGTTTTCTTAGAGGTATATGTAACAAATAAATTGCATCAGAGAAAAGGTAATTATAAATAATTTAAAATTAAATTAGGTTATATAACTGCTGGCTTTGCGAAGTTTTAAAAATATTTCCATTAAAAGAATAACATTAATAATCCTAGAGTTTTTAATTTTTTTGTACAGAGGAAAAATCAGCAACGTATTATGTAGAGATTACCATGATGAAAACTTTGGCGTTGATAAAAGATGTATCTTCAGATTAAAAAAAATAATCTAATGTAATTATTTCTGTTTTAAGATTAAAAACACAAATTATTTGTATTAATTGAATAAAATAAAGCGACAACATTTAAAGGAAGGCTTCCTTGTAAATGACTTTAGTGGTTTTATTATCAGGTGCGAACAGTTAAAGGCTACTGCTAGAACTATCACATGAACACACCACGTATAGTTGTCCATGTGAGAAACACTTGCTCAAATATCAACTGGAAGGGCAGGTCTGAGGGAACTATGGGTATTCTTGGTATCACAACTCATTTCCCGTAGTACAAACTGTCATCGCTGAACTAGGGATAAACTTCGTACAGAACTGAACGTTGCACCGAACGACAAACAGAACAATGAACCGAATCTCAGACAGAACGGAGAATGAACATTAATTTCACCGAACTGAACAACTAACGGAACGGATTTGTGCTGTTCCCAGAGTTTCTTGCAAACAACTATAGAAGCTGCAGTGACCTATATTTATATTCATTAGGGGTCGTCCATAAACCACGTACCGCTTTAAGGGGAGAGGGGGGAGCTCTAATATCTACATCCTGTTTCATGGGGGGTGGGTGGGGTACATCAAAGTGTTACATAACACAGGTCTTAAACTCAAATTCTAATGTTGAAAAACTATATTATTGTTCATGTTTTCACCTTTTATAAACATACTTATGGATAGCTTCCGTATATCTGTGGCGTTGAAAATGCAAGCTTAGCACTTACTTGATGTCTATTAATATTTCGAATGTGCTTGGATGGCATTGTCTGCCCGAGACTATGAACGCCAAGCACATTCGAAAACACATATTTTCATGCGGATGACAGTGAAATGTTTATACTCACAGCATTTTTTTAGATTTGTCCGAACTACTGATCCCCTCACGTGCTTTTAGTTAGATAACAGCTGTCAGTCGAAGATGCCTTAATTTATAAGTATAGTTTAGTTTGAGTTTAATTTAAATGCCTACTGCACATTCTTTTACATAGGCCGTGAATAATCATTTGTGTTTGTACAGAAACCAAAATAATTTCTTCAAAAAGAGGAGACTTGTTCATTTCTCGCGTATAAAAAGCGATATCCAGGAAAATAACCAGTGGAAGAGTCTCAAAAAGATGTTGTAGTGACATGGAACGAAGCAAAAGTACAGAATTGATCTCAAGGCAAGTTTGAGGAGTCCATCAATAGTGTTATTTATTCATACCAGCAGCATGTTAAGAAAAGTAAAGCTTCAAATATCATTAATTATTCACAAAAGGTAGGTGTATTTAAGCCTGTACCTTTTCCCATCTGATAAATCTAAAGTGTATGTATATAAATGTAACTATTATACATACGTTATGGTGGCTACATTGTCTAAATAGTCATTCTCTCAGTAGACTAGACAGCCGATGTTGAGGAGATGGGGTTCGAATACCAGTCAGGTCTACTGAGAATTGCTCTTCTACATGGTTTCCCACTCATCCTCAATGCAAATTCTGGTAAATTTTCTTTAAAACTCTACATTTTAGTATACATTTTGTATGGTGGTATAGTCTAATTTTAGTTATTATAATTATTTTATATTATATTTATCTAATGGAGTAGAAATGAGGAAGGTGGAATTCTAGAGGTAATCTACCCTCATTAACGTGGAGAGATATTATAAAACCATTTAGGAAAAGCCACTCTGAGTATACCCGACAGGTGTTTGAGCCTCGATCTCCATTTCATTGGCCATTTAGTCATTTTCAAGAGTGAAGCCAGGATCCAGGATTGATGTTGGAACGAAACATAAATCTAGGTATTGATAAGTTAGTTAAAGTAAAGTTGTAGATTAATCCAATAATAATTTAGAAAAATTGTATACTTAGAATTCTTCAAACAGCTCTCTATATGATGATAATATGACTTTCATAAAAAGTGCACAATATTAAGAAAGATGTCTTCCCCCAGCGTCAAGCATCTGATGTGGATACTTCAACATCATCATGTAGCGAGCGCTACTATAGAAAAGGGCCATCCTAGTCAGCACATAATAGTGCCGTTTGGCTCTTACTTAGATCGCAAACCTGACATCCATAACATAAATATAGCAGAGGTTTTTCCTCGTGAACCTGAGGAATTTGAACTCAACGACTTCATGTCTGTGCTTGTCTGTCTTATCTGTTTGTATGTGTAGCTATCCATGCACTGTGTGAAAATGTCATGAAACCATTCTCAGGGTATTTTCCTAGACAATCTTTGCAGAGAATTTACAACTATCATATTTGTTGAGTTCGTAGGGTAGTGGAGAACGTATTCGGAATTATGTCATCTGTTTTTCGAGTTTTGAGAAAACCATTGCTTTTTGAGACCGAAAAAGCGCAGCTGATTGATTTAACGGTAGCGCACCTACACAACTTTTTGCGAAGAGATAGAACACCTCAACAATTTTACACACCACCAGGAACCTTTGATCAAGAGACGGAACAAGGAAATTTAATAGAAGGGAACTAGAGGACAATGGTTTACGAAAATGCAGCTTCCTCTCCAAAACACTCCACGTAGATCAACTCACACAGCTCAAGAAGTTCGATTGGAATTGGCAGAATTTTTTTATAACAGAAGAAGGTAAAGTTGAATGGCTAAATGAATATGCATGAAATTGTTGTTACAAGTACATAATAATTACTAAGGGAAAAAATTAATTAAAACTTACTGTATTTAATCATGGCCTGGGTTCATCTTTGTCCTGCAGGAATATTATTGCTTTGAATGCAAACCAAGAACTCTCATATATGTCACCTCTTCCTGTAACACAAATTCTAGTGTACGTAAGAATAAAATAAATTAGATAACCCTGTATGATGTACTTTTTTATACTTAAAAACATACCTGTCCCTATTCCTCGGCTTTTTTTCATTCTGGCATTTTACCGTCGCAAGGATGATAATAAAGAACCCATATTTTTTTACATTCTTATGGATCTGTATTTATTTATTGGCCAATTTCCTCCCATGCGTCTTTCTTTTTCAATTTATTATAATGTTGAGTATGTCTTGCTTGCCAAAATAACTCATGTTATTGGTTCACACTAATCAATTGAAAACATGTCTCTTCTGATCATTCCATTGCTGCTGTTTCAAGTACCTACGCCTTCCATATATAATTACATAAATAATAAAGAAGAAGAATAATAAACAAAATTACGTTAAAACATAGGAATAAACCTTTTTACTGCGTTCTCCGCACATTGGCCGTTTTGTTTGTGGTCCCGTCAAAACCTGCAAACACATTCGCGCGCTTTCCCTGTGATGTATACAACAAAACCGACACCTGATGGACGAACGAAAATGGGTAGGATTTGCAAATCTGTTTGCAAACGCGTTCGTCGCCCCGTCCAAACTGGTGTTCTGTTTGATATTCTTTTCGTTGTTCTGTTTGTTGTTCGGCGCAATATTCAGGTCTGTACAAAACTTTATAATATCGTGTTCATCTTGCAAGGGCCATTACAGTGGCATTCCTTGACAATTGTATGAATATCCACACAGGTGGTCTTCTGAGAATATGTGTTTCAAAAAACCACAGTTGTTATATGCTGGGGTGAGGCCCCTGATGGGTGCAGGCTGAAGTGAGAGGAGGGGCCATATGGCTTCCGCGCAAATGTCCCTTAGTATTTGGGAGAGAGGTGATAAAATTGTTGATGACACTGGACGTGTGGTCCAGGAGAGTAAATAAGTTAGTAAGTAAATCATATATTAAATTGTGTTTTGCCAAATGTGCATCTAATTATCTTTATTAAAATAAATCAAAATTAAATTTGAATAAAAAATGTAAATAGAACCACTATACGAATAAAATTATAACATCAAGGCCATCGACTCTATGATAAAGTTTTTCAGATTGTTTACCTGTAATCGGGTCTCACTACACTGTTTAGGTGGATTCAAATTTCGCAGCAAGATGATGGATGCCCAAATTTTAATTGAAGAGAGTGGTTGGGTAAATTGAATGTATTGAGGGAATTAAAACTTAGACAGAGGGAGCACCTATGGACATGTAAGTGAGGTATGGCGCCTCGAACTGGTCTAAAATACAGTCTTTACTTTTATCAGCCGATCAGCTTGCTCCTGGAACCAAGAAAAAGGCTTGTTTTGTAGAAGTATATCACGATGGTTAAAATGTACCAATATTTGGATATTCTTGACAAAGACGCATATTGGTAGTTATTCAAGGATACCTTGCTTCCGTGCTCTTCAAAGACCTTATTGTCGAGTTTCAGTAATATATCGACAAATAAGTCTAGTTTTTTTCTTCACACAGGTGGATGCCCATGTTAGATGACAAGGAAAGATTCTCAATGTCTGGGAATGTGTAGGATCTTTTCAGGCAGGAGTTAACTTTTCCAATTCTAGTGACTCTTGGAATTACCTGTAGAGATTGTTGGAAGTTTCCTGAGAACAATACTGTGACACCTCCTAGGACCACATTGCTGGTTCTGAGATCTCTCAGAGTTATATCTAGATCTTCAATTGGCGTCTTATGCGACATTTTACTCTCAATCCATAATATAAGAGATAATTTTTGCATTAATTTTGATGTAAAACTATGGTTAGTTGATATGTTGCACGTGGAAATTTGGTCTTAGAAAAATGCAAAGATAATTTAAATAATGGATACACTGTTCTGCTCCCTTTAAAAAAATTAGAGGTTAGACCTGAATGTCGCATGCACTATTCTACCCCTTTAACCAAGTAGTGGCTACACCTGATGAAGCCACTGTAAAGGTAACACATCCTTCAAACATGAGATTATCCTAGAATCATTTATTTATAAAAGTATTTCCTTTACTTCCAGGAGCATCTTTAAAGAACACTTTTTCTACAGAGTCTTGAATACTCAATAATACACGGTAAGTTGTTCTGTGTTCAAGAGAGGCTTGTTTATATTCAAAATTTGTAATAGATTTGGCCGATCGTTTGTGTTCTCTCTCAAATAATCTCTTTAGAATATAAATTTGTACGAATTGTGAAGTAGGATATTACTCAAGTGCTTCACGGTCCTGCCTGCGATAGATCTTACAATTTTATTGGTTTGGTATAAGCTGCATTATAAAATATCTTAACTGAAGTGTAAAGTTTATTCTGATTGATATGTTTTTCTTCAATGTTCAATATTCCGAAATCCGACATACTTTTCCTGTAATCAAGACAAAGTGGGAGAGAATCTGTCACGTAAAAAATATTAATATTATGGAGAGCAAATATCTGAGTGAGGAAGAAGAGCGAAACAAAACTGCTTTTTATAAAGTATCACTCCAGTGTGAGCCAACCTCTAATATCAGTCCCAATGGTTTGCAAACAATTTAGTAATATACATGGGTTACGTTGTTCACGGTAAGTAAATTTTCAAATAAATTTGGACCTTTGATGATATTGAGCCGCATTATCAAATAATAACACACTATGTTATTCTGATGTACGGTGTATACTCGGCTGAAGTAATCCGCCTTCATTACCTCAGGGGGTTCCTCAACATAAACCCCTTGCCTTCGGCACTGAAAATACTTAATTTTCCAAGCATTACATGAAGCAACCTCATTTTAAGTAAGCGTTTACACAAAGTGGGAGGAGTCTAATTGCAAAACTCGCACATCCAGTTTTCGTTATTTTAGGTAAACAATGAAAAACTAATTAAACCTTGAAAATCTTTTGATTGTAACAGCCCTTAAAACACTGATTATAACTTTTAATATATCATGAATAATAATTTAGTCAAAGGAAAAATTGACTGAACCATGGGAACATTGTTAAATTTTGCTTTATATAATGGAGAACATGAGTTTTGCAACAAAATTTGGGAGAATGTGAATTTTTTTATCCCGCTGATGTGGATAATGTTAGTTTTGACACCTAGATTGAGAATACAATATTTTAGAAAAAAAAAATACATAGAAAAGCTGCTTTTTCTTATTTTAACTTCAGAATTATTGTACAAGATTCAAAACATGATAATATAAAAGCAATATACAAAATACAATCATTAAAAGCTTATAATTAATTACACACTTCCTAAATCTAAAAAGCAGGAATTTCTTCTCCTTGGTGGTACTCAATGATTTCTCCCTCGTTTTTCCCATCGCTCACTTCAGCCTCATCAATTACATGTTTAAAAAAGTTTACCAAGTCATTAGATCTCCAGTCTTCTCCGTAATATTTTTTGAGAAGTGAATCAACATTTTCCTTTTTTTCTTGCTTTACAGCATTTATTTTGGGGATGACTTTTGGTTCCAAAAGGTTTAAACTTTTACCACGTTTGGTAATACTCTTGGCTTCTGTTATTTTTGACCTGTATGTACATCTCCATAGACAATAACTGTTTTTGTGTTCATTGTTCGTGTTAAGCATACTCTTTTACAGGACTTTATCTCAAAATGAGAGGCACCCGAAGATCTAATGTTTTCGTCTACGGCTGTCATCCAATCTCTATTTAAAATATCAGTTCCCAGTTTTTTCATGGTTGCAAAATTTCCTATAATGTCGATATACTCATTTGGTCGATGATTATCTCACAATTTTTAATATACTTTTCGATGTTCCCAAATACGCGATGAGGCGGTATGAAGCTGTATCCCGTAATTGGAAAAACTAATTGAACTTCTTTAATATTTCCTGGTACATTAAGAAACTAATAGCTGACCATGCTGGTTAAAATCGTATTTTTGTTCTGACCCCCACACCCATCGCTAACGAGTCTCACGATGGTATAGGGGTCATATATATACAGAATTCAAGAATTCGAACAAACAGGAGGAGAATTCGTTGGCTGGGTACTTTTAATTCTGGCCTAGTATTCTAGAAATGTGGATTCCAGACCCTTAGCTAGGACCACCTCTATATACGAGTATCAACGGTCAGTGAAATTAAAGGAATGTGTCTGTAGTGTTGCGCCTAATTGTTGCGACACGGAGTGGCTGTCCACCACCCAGCCAGCATGTCTCGCTAGTCTGTCTCCTTCCTGACGAGCCTCTCTACCGGTCTGTTCTATCATTTAGCTGAGGGTGTCTACACAATACGGTTTTTGTTCGTGAGTGTTAGTGTACGTGTGAGTTCACACAGGATAATTGGAAAATGTATATTCTGGAGGATCAAGTGTTTATTGTTCGCAATTATTGGAAAACAGAATCGATAAAGTCATGTCAACAGCAATTCCTGGAGAAGTTTGGAGGCCAATATCCACCAAGCAAGTCCAGCATGGGCCTTGTCGAAGAAACTGGAAACCAAGTGGACTTTATTGGACAGTCATACAGGAGTTTGTCCACAAATTTCAGAGGAAACGATCCAGAACGCGAAGGATCTACTACTGGCGTCTTTGAAGATGTCACTGTGCTGACTTTCACCGGAATCAGTGTTGTCCAGAAGCACTTGTCAACGTGCTGTGCAAAAAAGCAAAGCTTCATGCGTACCGTATCTACGTGGTCCATGAATTAAAAGAACCCGACCAAGGGAAAAGAGTGTCATACTGTCGATAGTTTCAGATATTTCTTCAGGAAAATCCAGGAATTCTGGACTACACTTGGTTCTCAGACAAAGTGTTTTTTCATTTGTCAGAATAGGTTAGTTCTCAAAATCCCCGCATTTGGGCAAGTGAAAATCCCAACGCAATACATGAAGAATCACTTCATTCAGAGAAGATTGATGTTTGGATTGAGATGTCCCGGTGGTGCATAATTGGTTCCATCTTCTTTGATATAACCATCACAACCGCTGCATATATGGAAATCCTCAACACGCTTGTAAATCAAATGGACGATGAGGAAATCTTCACTGGATATTTCCAGCAGGATGGAGCGACATCACACGCCAGCATCGCAGAAACTCAGTTCTTTTTCCGTGAGCTCATCATTTCAGAGGGAGTTTGGCCACCTCGCTTGCCTGATCTGACGCCGCCTGATTATTTTTTATGGGTATTTCTGAAAGGGAGAGTTAACCAAAACAAATCACGAACCATAGACGCCTTTAAATCAAAGATCACTAAAGAAATTCAGGCAGTGACAGCTGACGTATTGGCAAGAACTTTCCAAAATATGATGCACCAGGTTCAATCCTGTCTTGATGAAAATGGTTGCTACTTCTAGCACATTAGGATGTGATCACAGTTTTTACAAAATGTGGTAGGTCCGCTTCAAATTTCGTTGCAATATCTTCATTATTATTAAAATTACTAAAGAAATGTCGGGTTTGGTAGCGTGTGGGACACCCTGTATAAAGTCTCATGAAATCAGGTGGTTTTTAATGGATTTTAAAAATGATTTTGTGGTTTTAAAAAGTAATTATTACAGTTTTTTTTATCAAGGTTAAAGGCAACCTGTTGAAAGCACAGAGTTTGGAAATACGTGTATTAAAAAATGTATTATAGTGCAATAAAATGTGTTCTGGTGACTTATTTGGCTATATGCACTCTTAAATATATATATATATAATCACTGCATCTTACTTCTTGTTCAGTCCACACGCGTATGTGATAATTACTTTAATGGGGTAGGGATGAGGAAGGAATCATTTTATAGATAATTTACGTACCTGAATTCTCGTGGAAGGAAAGTGGGAAAACATTTAGTAAAATCTAACCTCAGTACACCTTACCAGGATTCGAACCCTGATCTCCCCATTTTCCCAGCGAGTGATGCTTAAGAACAGAAGTCGGTAACCTTTTTGATATAGAAGGTTATTTTGCTTCTTTTTAAAAAAAATTGGTTGACTGGTTGAACGTAGAAATATCGAGTAAAGAATGTCAACTTTAAAATTCTCATATAATAACTAGTTAGTAAGTTAGTCTTATGTATATAAATAAAATCAATTGTTTGTTTGATAAATCTTTCGTGGGATAGATAAAATCATTCAGTGGGGTGGATACGGCCCGCGGGCTGTAGGTTGCAGACCACTGCTTTAGACAATTCGGCCACTGAAGCACTAATATGCCTATTTTGTTAAAATACATTATGGTAATATCATAAAGTTAAGACCTCTTATACATAATACTTGAACTCATTCATACCCTTAACAGTGGTCTCACGAGCTAAGTTGCTGGACTCGCATTGGACTTGTTTACCATTAAAAGGGAAGTTGGTTTTAGAATTCAAGCCGGGTGAATTGTTAGCGCCTTTTAATATGCAGCTTAGGTTTCTAGTTTTACAATTCACTTATGATTCTCATGTGAGTGAATTTTTATTTTATAAGCTACCTTCCTCACTCCTTAGGTTGGGTAGTTTTTTATTAACACCGCGTCTGCTACTACCCAATCGGGCTATACGCGTGTGTAGGATACTTGTTACGCTAATGTGTTAGGCATGAGGTATGTTAAATTAGAGGAAGTGTACCCGCATTTGTGTGGAGAGTGATTTGAGAAAAATGTAGGAAAAGCCACCGTCAGTGCACTCGACCGGAATTCGAACCCTGATGTCCCTGTCATCAGAAGTTTATTTCAATGCGAGAGTGACGTCTTAGTAGTTGCGTGAAGAAAATATTTTTTTTCGTCTTTCACTTCCTTTATAGACACTCGCCTGACTTTGTATTGAATTTTTTTCTAGCCGTTATCAGCCTTTTAGTATTCTTTCCACTCTGACCCTAAGCCTGGGGTAACCGCTATTAGCCACGTGACGAAACTACAAAATGGCAACTCCACTGAGTATAAAAAGGACAGTGCTATTACGGGGAGACCAATGGGTCAGAAAGAGATGTTAAGTGTAAGAGATGGTATGTGTCCATAATGCAATTTAAGAGTGAAACGGCCTATAGTTCCAAACAGTTGCTAAGATTAACTTGTATATAGATGTGGAGGTATTTTAGCACCACGTCTATCTACCTGTCCGCATCATACGTTCTATATATGCTCTCTAAATCTATTATATGATTTTTTCTAATTATATACGTTTAGAGATAGACAGTTATCCTAAGCAAAATAAAAATCCCTATATTCCAATTATAGATGCAAATTTACTATATTTATGTGTAATATTTCAAATTGTTATAGTAACTTTGCCTTTTTTAACTGTGTATCTTAAGGCTATAATAATATTGCGTGTCTGGATTACATCAAACGTAGGCCAGTAGTGGAAATATTATCCAGTACTAATGTACCGTTGACCAGGGGAACACCGCATGTACTAATCGTACATCCTTTCCGTGGAGGTTCTTTCAGTATCTGAATGAGATGAGATGATATGGATGGATACTGAATGAGGGTGAGGAACCAGAACTTTTAAACCTAGGTTAAGCCTAATAAACCAAATCCTGGTCAAGTTTGGTAGAATTCCCCTTTCGGGAAAATTACCCTTGGCACCAGCCGGGAAATGAACTCGGGACCATTGGAATCATAGCTAGGTGTATTGACCACCACACCACGAGTCCGATTTCTCGAGAATATGAAAAGGGGGAAATGGGGGAGATGTGTTAAAGGTATTTCCTGGTATTTAAGAAAAGATTTCCAGGAAAGCTACTTAGGCATGAAATGCCTCGCCCTAATACCTAAGCTAAAAACATTTAGCCCCACCTACTTTGCTTTTATATTTATAAGAGTTTATATAAAACCAAGACCAATATTTTAATAGTCATATAGGCCTATTTAAGTCTATTTTTTTTATCATTTTTGAACCTAAACAGGCCTACAATAATAATTATTTGACATTTCAAGAACATAAACTACGTTATAAGTGAGTTAAAATTAAAAAATTAGATCTCTAAAACGTCAAGCGTTTGTGTTTACCAAAGGTAGTTGTAATTAAGGGTTAATTTCTCACCTCGAAGCTACACCAATAAAATGTATAATTAGTTTTATTTTTGAGTCTGAAGACACAGTTTTGTTTCATTGTGTGCAATAAAATAATTTTAAAGTGATTTAGTTTAGTAACTGTTTTTTATCATATGACATATTTGAGCGTGAGAGATTCAGTATCTAGCTCGGTCACCATGTATGAAGACTTTTAGCCGCTCTGTGGAGACAGAACGTTAACCAGGGTATACCTTTGAGGTGGTCTATACGTCATATCTGCAATGAGATGACGTCATGATGGTGAATATGAAGTTGTGGAGCCAGTGGGAATCTTATACATACTTAACCAGACCTAGTGACCATATTATGATAATGCTACCCTTTATGGAAAAATACCTTTGGTAACAACGGGATTTATAGATTAAAAGTCAGGGGCACTGACCACTAAACAAAGAAGGCCGGTCAGTTTAGTAACTAGTTTTAAAATCTAAGAAGAACTTCCAGACCATATCTCTCTTGTTTAGTATGTCATTTTAAGATGGGCCATCACGTATGAAAAATAATCAATGATTGATGTAGTTGTTGAGAGTAAAAACTGTAACCTATAGATAATATATAAGAAGATTATAAATTAAAATATATTTTATATCCATCATTTAGTTCAAATCCTTTTCAAATTGTTAACTACTCTATTACAATGCATGAAGTGCATATTAAATACAAATGCCAAAATATATGTATTATGCTCACACCGTTTACCCTGAAAGGTAATAACAATATTACCTTGATCGATTACATTTTGGTGTAGCCTACACGATAAGACCATAGTGTTATTCAACAAGGTAGGACTATCACCTAAGTACTCTATATATACCCGTAAAGGTAGAAAACTTACGTTTCACGTTTATATTATGGCGTAGCTTATAAGATAGCGCCATAGTGTACCCCCTCAAGCAAATGCTGCTACATCTCAGTGTAAACAAAGTGTGCGTACTGTACGTCACATAAATTGACCATAGTTTCAGTTTAAATCGCACAGTAACGCGGTCACATTTCATTATTGTGACTGTACATATTAGTTAACCATTTATTTATAAAAATACAGTCAACTCTGGTTTTAGTAAACTCAGTTGTAGTGAACATTCGGCTACAGTGAGCCTAATGCATTGGTTCCAGCCCACATATATTACAATGTGTGTTAAAAAAAATCGTTTATAATGAACCCTCAACTTCGGTTTTAGTCAACAGATCAACAGAAAAGTCTAAACGTTAAGTAAGAAATGTCATTGTAACATCATAATTCTTTTAAAACATAAATGTTCGTTGTTTAAACTTGGAGACACCGATTCTCTACCTGAGTTCTTGTTTAGGCAGCACAAAGCTTGACTGAAAGTATGAAATGTGGAAAAGGAGGGCTGAGCTTAATCAGACTGCACTTATTGACCTGGCTTAAGTTTTAATACCTTTGTCTGTGGCAAGTAAAGAAATACAGCCTTCTAAGTTGAATTATTACGGCAGGAGTTACAGAACAGTAAATGACAGTATTCGACCATTTAGTAATTGTTTTCATTAATCACTTTCTTCGAGAGGTTATATTATAAAACTCAAAAAATTAAATTTTCTACTCAGTTTAGTTTTTTGAATGCATGGATAGTGTGGAATCAAGTGTGGAAAAAGCCCAGACTCTAGAGAAGGATCTGGAAAAAAAATTAACTAAAATAGAATACAATAAACAGCAGCATGTAACCTATTTTTTTAAAGATTAATTAATAGATTTCAATAAAGAGCGATTGTATTTGAACTGTTATTTTGTTTGTCACTAATCCAATACTTTGAGATTTAAAAAAAATCTGTTTTAATGAACTTCGACATAGTGATCAAAATATCTGAGTCCGTAGAGGTTCATTATAACCAGAGTTGACTGTAATAGGTTTTGGCACGCCATACTTGTTTGAGGGCTTACATTAAATATATAAAGTAAATTTAAATCACACTACCTTGCAACTCCCACCTAGTTCATGTGATTGTGACCGAATTTGTCTAGCCACTTCAGATATCCTACCAAGACTTGAACGTTTTTTAGTAGAGGAAGAAGCATTTCCCTCATTTTCAATATGGTTTGATTGCATAGAACGAATAATACACAATTAAAAATAACACAATTAAAAAATAACCCTATTAGAAAACACTATCGAACTAGCAATATAACGTAATAACTTGAGAGCTCTCACAACATAACATGCGCCAAATAAAACAAATACAAAAATACTTCAAAATAACAGTTGTGACAACATTTGAAACAAAATTATACTATAAGAAAATTTCACTGTGGACCAGCCTCTATTTTTCCCAGTATCAGATGGATTTACCTCTCTTTTTCCCAGTATCAGATGGATTTACCTCTCTTTCTCCCAGTATCAGATGGACTTAACTCTCTTTTTCCCAGTATCAGATGGACTTACCTCTCTTTTTCCCAGTATCAGATGGACTTACCTCTCTTTTTCCCAGTATCAGATGGACTTACCTCTCTTTTTCCTTGTATAGGTTATTTTTGAAGTGCCATAACTTTGTGACTAAGCATCCTAGCAACATACACTGTTAACTAAAAGATAGTACCTCTAAAGAACTAAGAGAGGGCAGCACTAACTCAATTTCAAATAAATATGGACTTAACTCTCGTTTCCCCTGTGGTCTTCACTTTATATATTTAAATTAATATAGAAATAGATTAATATGATGCTTTTATTATGTTATACAACCAAACGGTACGCTCAAAGTGAAATATAACTTATATACATTTAAAATGTCAAAGAGAACTTGATACAAATCATTATTTAGTTTTCCGAAGTAAATAGGTAACATGAAAGACCCATCTAAAGTATTCTAGCATAATGTATCCATCTATTTGCCCCTCCATACGGCTTTTAGATTTTCTTGAGAAGTTTAATGAAGAAAACATGCCTGTTTTTGCTAATGATATAATTTTCTCCAAGTTCTCGTCCTTCACCCGCCACTGTCACTCAAAATACAATAAGCGGTCACTTACTTCCTGTATTTGGCTCTCAACAGAACGGACGGGAGTAATTTAATTTATCCACCCAAATATTATTGTTTCTAATCATTACTTTTTTATCTACGATTTTGATGAATAAATTATGAACTTTAAAGGGACCTGTATTTATCCATCCCATATTTTACGGGACTGTTCCGTATTTGAGAGTATCATCCAATTTTTTTTTACAGGCCCGAAAAACATATTCACTGTACATGTTCCGTATTTTATCATGCGTACAATAAATGTCCCCTATTTTAGAAATTACATTGGGTAAATCATTGAAACGTCGGTATTTTACAATATTTCTCTTTATGAGTTTATTAAGACATAGCAATGAGACGATATTTTCTGTTATAACTTTACATGAATAGCCCTAAGTTTGTAATTTAGCCTTTGGACGCTGGGAATCTCCGAATTTTTATATAATCACTGCTTACTGCGTTTCACGTGACGGTCAGTCAGTCTGCCTCAATATCTCAATTAACTAACAAGCGGTGATAGTAATAAATTAAAAATAATAATAAGCATAACAATTAAATAATAATATTAATAATTATTATTATAATAATTAATGGATTAGGCTGAGTAGCCAACCTTAAAAAAGATAGTGTCCCTTATTTGTGTTATGAGAAAATGGTCACCAATCGTATTTATTAAGTCATGATTTGTTTTAAGTTTCATTTCAACACATAGGCTTCTATTTTTCTAGTAAGCTTTGTTTTTAAAAAAACGAGAAAATCTGTCACTGGTTGAGTTTCAATCTTATAAATAATAATTGATATGTATGAATCTATAGCATAAAACGTGTCTATACTACACTCACGCAAATATGTTAAACTATCTGTAAACTCATAAAATTGTACGGCCTTTTCCTAAACTAGGCATTCAATACGTGAAGAATTAATTAGTGTTATTAAATTATATTAAACATTTACTTTTTAAAACAAAAATTACATGGCAATTTTTATTATTATTACTTATTTAAAACTTTTAAATTTTTTGTAAAAATTCATTAACATTAAAATAATTTGAATTTTTTTACTCTCACTCTTGTGCGGGCTTAAGGTGGGGATGGTAGGAGACGCGAGAAAAGGTGATTGTTAGTGATATTTTTTATATCAAAACACTCTTTTGGCCAAACTAAATAAAATATTGCTTATGTAAAAACATAAGAGCTTAATTTTCTCCACATGGTGATATCAACAGCTCTTGTTGAATATCTGTCATGAGCATAGCGGCATATAAAGGGAAAAAGTTGTCATTAAACTCCAAGACACCCTTGACTGAGACTCAACAACTGTTTAGGTCACTTTTTGAAGCAACATTTTATTTGTTTTGACAAAAAAAGTTTTGCAATAGAAACTGCCAAATCAATGGCCTTTTATCGTCCCCTACATCCCCACCTAAGCTTCGCAATACGACTGCATGCACTTAACTAAAGGTAGCCTACGCAAATCAGAACATATTTGTATAGTTGGACGAATGGCGGATGATAAGAGACTAACATAGCAAGGGTACTGTACAATTTTAGATAAATTTGCTTATCCTGGCAACACTTCACGACAAGCCTCTGATAGCTAATATAACATATTATATATTGGCACAAAGAATACACATAACTTCACATGAGAAGGTGGAATGAGGAAGCATACAGCCCGACGATAGGTTATCTTGTGCAACTTAAACCAGATGGAGCAACACGCACATCCGGCACCTCGGCCGGTTATTGACGCCCGCCCACTTCATCTGGGAGATTGCACATATAAGCTATTAAGGAAGTCGTGAAGTGCCGTCAGTAGTTTCCCGTGGTTTTCCGAGAAGAATTCTATAAACGAGCTTGAGATAGCATGATAGGTTAATTTTATAAGCCTAATATATTTTAAAACTAACTATGGATATTGTAAATTAATAAACTATTGAAGGAATGCGGGGTTTACTGTGTTTGGCAGCGGGCTTTAGTTACTGGTGCCCTTAGGGTTATTCACACCAAGCGGTCGAGCATTTAGACAACCCCGAGAAGAAAGATTATTAGGTAGGACACCCATTATGTGTATGGAGTTTAGTTGATATAATCCGCATCTTATCCCTAGGCTTATATCTATCAAGTTTAAAAGTGACAAAATCTCTACTGTCATGATTATTTTCATTTCCTATTGCTCACGATATTAATTTCTTATCTGTGCTCTTGTGTGACCTGAACATTGATTATTCAGATTATCATACTCATGAATTTCAATTTTTAAGCAATAATTTTACTTATATTTAATTATGTAGCCTAATAATTCAGTAAAGAGGTCACAGTCATCTAAAAGTTTATGATGTAGTGTTGACTCGCAGGCTAGAAAACCACACACAACAATCATACCGCTTTTTTGCATAATTATAATATCTAGATTCTAGATTACATTTTTCTCTTTGTTCAAAGTATTATATTTTAATGGTGCCATTTAACTAAGAAAGTAATGATAGGCCTACGGAACTCCGCACGGACTTTCTCGCTCTATTGTTTAAAAATGTAGATTTTACTCAAAATTCTTAATATAATATACACTAGTGAACCCGAGAAAAAATTGCGCTATACTTACGTAAAACTTTTTTGACCCATGGTTTTAAATTTTATAATTTTGTTTTTAAAGAATTAACGTCATCATTTGTATGTTTAGACCAATAAAAAGTATTGATATTAGGTCCCCAAGGGTCAACACTTCATATTAGAGTTTTGATTTAAAGTTAAAATTTTTGGCATTTGATTAGGGGATACAAATCTTATGTTTATCGCATTGCTATTACGTTTCTCTTTTATAAATTTTGACCAATAAATGGGTAATTATTGACTATTGAGTCTAAAATGAGATAGATCATTGCTCTACCAGGGGTGAATCCATGAGGGGAGCGTGGGGGGCGCGCGCGTAAACTAGAGGTTGCGGAACCCTATTTGTGTAGGGAGTCCAAGGATCCTTTTCATCGAGAAAAATTGAACTACTTAGAGGTTATTCAGAAGGGCCTTTCCTTTGAAAATTTTAAAAATTTATATTTTTCTAGAAGATTTTTGGAGTAGTCCTTGTCCAGAAATTATTTCAATAGTAATTTTCTCTAGAAGAAGCTCTTTAAATTAATCTTCCTCCATGAATATTTTTGAAAAATAGATGCTCTAGAAGCTATTGTGAATGCTCTTTGCCTAAAGATTTTTTTGAAAACTACATATTCCTAGAAACAATTAATTTGGTATAGTCCAAATCTGGAAATTTTTTGAAAATTAGATGTATATACAAGATATTTGGAATGTTACTCTACAAGCAAATTTTTGAAAATTTGATGTATCTATAAGCTATTTGGAGTGGTCCCTTACTGGCAAATTTTTGAAAATTAATTTGAGCTCTTGGGAAAGGGGGGCAAGGCACCCCCGGGTGCGCTACTGTGTCAAGCCCTCACATCCCACACTCCCCAAACAAATCTTCCCTGTGCCTTTGTGTATCACCATAAAGGTATGCCATGTCCCTTCCCTTTTACAGCTGGCAAATTTGACGTAAACAGTTATAATTATGTATGAGTAATTGAGTCATTGAGGTAGTTTTCGTTAACCCATACAGTTCAGGAGGATTTCAAAATATTTAAAGTGCGTTAAGCGTTTCCCTCCTAGCGCTCCAAGAAATCATTGTACGGATCAGGGAAAAGTTTAGCAAAAGTGAATCTACAGTTTCGTAGTAAATGACAGATGACAGATAGCTAGCTACAGTATCTAAACTAAGCAAATCTACCTACGGCTGAGATGATTCTTACAGCATATTGTTAAATGTAGCTGTACACTTTTAATGAGCTTAGCTCTGGTCAAAACTGACTTTAGATCTCTTAAAGCCAAGAAACACAAACATCCTTCTATATAATTTGATAAGCCCGTTCCCGTAAATCGAAATTACGAGGAAATGACTGAACAGATTTTGACAAACGACCATTCACTTTAGCGGTTAGGAGTCCAGGATGTCAGGAAAAATATTAGTTCCCCAAGAAAACCCAATTTTCATAGAGAATTTTCAGTTTTTAATTCTTTGTTTAGTCACCATGGAAAGCGTTATTTGCTGCATGGATGTACCGTACATCTCTAAATACAATATATCTCTTAGGCTAAAAAATAATACCTCAATCTTTATTTGTTGGCCCGGACATATCAGAATTTTTTATTTCTTATTAATATTTCTCTTTGGATGCTGGTCATAACACATCTAAATTGAGTTACGCTGGGTAAACATTTATGTTTTATAAGAATGTTACCCGCCTCGGTGGCGTAGTTGTCTAACGCGCTAGTCGTGATGAGCTCGACCGTTAAGGACGGGAAGATCAAAGTTCGAATCTCGGTCGGGTGAACTGGGGGTGGTTTTTCCTAAATGGTTTTCCACTCTCCCTCCATGCAAATGCGGGTTCACTTCCTGTAAATTCAACCCTCCCAATTCCTAATCCATTGGCGTAATTAGTACTTAAGCGTATAACCCGAACGGGTAGTAAGACGCGGTTCTAAATATTATTATAAGAATGTTGCTGTCGTTAATTTGCATTTAAATCAATAATATTGAGCATAATTTGAAAATTAAAAGGTTAAGTTGTTAAGTTCGTGAAAATACTGTCTACGTTTTGTTTCGCGCATGATAAAGTGATGTTTACATATGTTTTGGTATGTATTATAGGTAAAAAACGATAAAATGATCTTGAATAATGTTTTAAAAAATAGACATTTTAACCATCCTTATATGAGTTTTGGTGTTTATTTTTTTCAAATAAGGGGTTTTGATGTTCATTTTAGCAAATATTAACACAATACAAATAGAAAGTTAAGCTATGTTTTAATTTTACCGCTTAATTTAGAGGATATGATATTTAAAAGTAATGTTTTGTGTACCACCAACTATCTGTTCACAATCTTATAAATACAGTAAGTTCAGTTATGTTTCTAAGTTGATACTTAATTTTGAGGGAATGATATTTCTTTCAAAGTACCGTAATGTTTTGATTACCACATATATATTTCACATTCTCTCTCTGACTCTCTCACGCTCTTACACACTTTCTCACACACTCTTCCCTCTCTCTCTCTCACACACACCCACACACACACTCTCTTTCCCTCTTCTCCCAGTATTTATATCTCTAACACATACACATACTCTCACTATCACTCACTCACACTCACTCGATCTCTTTCATTTGATTTTTCTCAGTCTCTTACACTTACTTTCTCACACCTCGTACTTGCTTTCCCACACCCACACTCACTTTCTCACACTCACACTCTCATTTTCCCACTCGCCCACACACTTACACAATCACATACTCAAACACACTCTCATTTTCACTATCACATTTTATCATGCTCTCTATCATATATCTTAAATATAATTTGATTAGCCCGTTTCCAGTAATTTATCTTACGAGGAAATGACTGAACAGATTTTGAACAACGAACACCCATTTTAAAGATAAGGGAATCAGGATTCCGGTAAAGTTAGTGGCCTAAAACTAAAACCCAATTTTCCTAGCGAATTTTCCATGTTTTCCTTCTGTGTGAACAGTGGTTCATCTGTACAATCATTCTTTGTTTACATCACCATGGAAACCATGATTTGTGTGTGGCTGTATATTGGTAAATAAAATATTGGTCTTTGTTTAAAAATATCAGCTCAATAATTGTTACTTGAGTGGTTTGGTGCAACGAAGAGATAGATAGATCTGGGAGAGGGGTCATTTTAAAGTGACAGGGCGTGAAGGGGGAAAATATACGTTTTTATTCAAAGTACACACCGAAAATTAAATATCTAAGTAAAGTTGATAGATAGATAGCCTTTGGAGAGTAAACTTTTAATTAAAAGGTAAATGAAGGCTTAATATATAGATCTTTTCCCAAATGAAAGTTAAAAATAAATGTTAGTGCAATTTTAAGACAAAACTTTACTCTCCCTCGGTGAAGAGTGGTTAAGAGCGTGAACTTCAAACCAGATAGTTAAAACTGTCCCGATCCCGAGCCCATAACCTCTAATAACTATAATTTTGGAAAGCCATAACCGGAAGTTAGATCCAATCAAGTTTAATTTTGAAGACATTGAATCAAAAACCTTAATAAATATGTAGCCTCTGTATGGTTATTTCAGTTTTTCCAAAACTAACTTTTAAACAAAATAATATCTAAATACTTTTAATTATTTTCTGCATGTTTTAACAGATTTTTCTTGTAGAGCATTTCATTGTTTTTAAATAAATATGTTTCTATATCATCTTAAAACAGATAAACTTGAATGAGTGACACAATCTCAGCTTTAAAACCTAAGCAAGTAAGACAAAACACAAGTAATTTATTTTGAAGATTTTTTTTTCTTGCTTCCCATTGTTGGACTCTCCTACATTGTGTCAAAAGAATGGTACTCTACATTCTCTGTACACAAATATACATTGGGTAACATTGGTTGTTTGGATTTTAATTGAGTATAATATGTACAATACAACCTATGTCTTATTAAAATCGCTTTATAATTAATTAAGAGCGT
This sequence comes from Timema bartmani, assembly GCA_902151455.1. NCBI lineage: Eukaryota > Metazoa > Arthropoda > Insecta > Phasmatodea > Timematidae > Timema > Timema bartmani. Next base: position 22,991 of record CABFWB010003413.1, read on the forward strand.
TCATCATAGCAGGCCCAACTCAGCTCCCGGCTCGCATCTCCGTTTGTGTGTGCGCGTGAGGTATGGGAGTAAAAGGGAAAATAAAATACCTACGATATGTCAGAAATGTGTGCAGTGTATTCGTATGTGATTGTTTACTCTGAATTTTCCGCGGTGAAGATGGTGGACAAAGATACGTTTCTTATTAATAACTACAGTACTTCCCTATTATAACACAATTAAGATTTGTCCACAGTGGTTATCTGTGAAGCCATTCTAAAATAGTCAAAAAAGGACTTTTAAATGCAGCTTATTCCCAAATATAATTTAATATTTCAACAATGTTCAGTATTAGGAACTTCTATACGCTCTTTATCTCCATTAATGTTTTAGTAATAAATGATCCACGTGAAATAGTGTTCGTGTAAATTGACGATTTCTAGCCGACTGTATCACAGAGTTGATTGGCATGTGATGCACGCTCTTATTAACAATTTGCGAACCAAAAACCTTGGTATTGAGTTTGGTTACAAAATGATGAATTAGTCTTTATAATTATCCGTTGTAAAAGCTATTAGCCACAAACAGTACAAACAGAAGAGCGTGACTGGTCTGTCAAGTAGGGGATAAGAAACCACCAACCAGTGTTAATTTCTTAGAAAGATTGAAATGAACAACAGGAAACTTACTTACAAGAATGTTCTCCAATAAATCAGGTAAAATCCCCTACAAAATCGTGTATTATAATCCATCAATTTATATATCAAGGCTATTACTTTTTAATTATTGTTAGTGTGATAAAAAACAATTTTACTTTTTCAGGGCTATGTGCATTTTAATTATGCTAATGGTGTAAGGATTAAGAATGTTGAATACATAAGAAATGAATCAGCACTTGCGTAGAGAGAAAATTCCAAGGCCTTTGGGGAAAATTGTCCTTATTACACCCGGTTAGAAAAATAAACATGACCTACCTATCACTAATAATCTAGATGAGCCTGACACTTATTACGAATATCTATTAATGTAGATGATAACCTTAGCTGTTATTATTTCATACGTAAAGTAAATCTTGCTGAGTAATAGCTTTAATATATAGATATAAAGTGAACTATCTTACCCAAACACAAGCGTCAGTAAAAGCAAGAATAACAAATCTCTGGCATCAAACTATCCATCAGGAAACATCTTACCATTGTGAAGGGAATTTTAATTTATCTTCCATGATTCAATTAATGTTCCTTAGTTTAAATACACTTCAATGAAATATTTATTTTATAATACGTATAAATATTAATAATAATAATAATATATATTACAAAACAACAATTTTACCAATTGTTCTCTTTGGGTGTGAAGCGTGGTCTCTTGACTTACATGACGAAAACCAATCTAGTGTTTTTGAAAACAAGGTGCTTAGGAAGATATTTGGATGAATCTACTGGGAAGTTGAAGAGGCTATATAACGATGAGTTACATACCCTGTACTCATCACAAGTTATTGTTATGATAATCAAGTCTTGTAGATTACGGTGGGCAGGACAGGAAGTTCGAATGGGAGATTCTAAAATCTTGTTCAGTGTGTTGGCTGGCAAACCCAATGGGAAGAGACCATTGGGAAGACCTAGATGCAGATGGGAGGATAGCATTATAATAGACCTAAAGAAGATAGGGTATAATGAGGTGGACTGGATAGTATTAGCTCAAGCTAAGGATAGGGTGTAATGAGGGGGACTGGATAGAACTAGCTCAAGATAGGGATAGGTGGCCTATTTTTTAGTGTGGGAATGAACTTTCGATTTCCTAAGGCCATAGACTCATACAGTAAGTATTAATAATAATATTAATTTATAATTTTAATAATAATCTTAATATTACTATTATTAATACTAATATTATAAACAATTTGTTGTGTACACCACATATGAATGTCTACAATAGTTATAAATTAAATAATTTCAGCCCCATACATTAATTTCTTTGCCTTAAAAAGTGTACTAAAAATCATAAGATAACATTTTTGACCCTATATAACTCGTGAGCTGTAATGATTTGAAGTTATTGAATCACTATTTATAGCTTATAATTATACATTTATTATTATTATTATTATTATTATTATTATTATTATTATTATTATTATTATTAATAATAATAATAATATTATTATTATTATTAGCACAATGTTCGGGTTATACGCACTTAAGCTAATGTGTAATGGTAGGGTGATTGTGAGATGAAATGGAGGACCTACAGTTTAACGTAGGGATCCGAACCACGGTGGAGGCCTGGCACTCCACACATTCACGAGTTGTGATTAATACACGTCTTGTCTATATATTGGTCAAAATTGTACAATAAAATGTTGAGGTTCGAATGACCATAATCAAACAGGCAGATTGTAAATGGTAATCGTATTACCATTGTATTAAAATTAATTACTAAGGGAACTTGTGTTAGTTTGTATTAGTTTCCTATTGGTCACCACAGCTAGTCGCCCACCAAGGCACGCCACGCCAAACCACCGTGTGGAACATTCCCCAAATTATTGTGGTACTTGGGAGGAGATAGGCCATTTAGGTTGGAGTATTCTTTAAGTAATAATACCACCTCTTCGTCATTCATTATAAGAATCTGAAAACTGTGATAGATTTTACATTAAGTTGTGTAGAGAACTTTAAACTCAGCTTAAATGGCCGAGTTCGTTTGCACATAACAGTATTTTGTTTGAGAGGTGATGTTTATTTTTTCTAAGGTAAGTTTTTTGAAGTCAAAATATTAGAGTCAATATTTACCTTCTGTTTATAACTTTTTTCCTCTATTTTTAATTAATTAAATCTATAAAAAAAATACAATGAAAACATACTGTTCAACTTCGCTGGTAACTATATTAAACTCTACCTCAATCTAATGTGCATTTTACTATAATCAAATTTAACAGTAAGAATAACCCACTTCAGTTGCCGCGTGGTCTAACGCGCTACTCTTGTGTTGGACTAGGTTAACGAAGACAGGGAGATCGGTGTTCGATTTCAGTCGGGTGCACTGAGAGAGGGTTTTCCTAAATGGCACTCCTTCAACGCAAATGTGGGCTCATTCCCTCTAAATTAAGCCTTCCTAACCCCTAACACATTAGTATAATCAGTACATAGGCGTATAACCCGAACGGGCAGTAAGACGTGGTGCTAAAAAAAAAGAAAAAAGTAAGAATAGAATACAAAACGCTCACAACCCACAAGATCATGTGTTGAAGTTCGAGACATGCCGGCACTAGGCTAATGCACCCAAATGGTGTCGTAAAAACATGAGACCGCACTCCTCCCGCAGTTCCTTCGACAACCCCCGCCTACACAAGCGCACCGCAACGCGTCGAAAATAGATAATTCTTCTCTAGAAACCTCGAGGCTTCCTGCACGGAAATTCCACAAGGTGGTTCCGCGCGGCGCGGCGCGTTCCGTTGTTGTGGGCGTAAGGGCTCGGCCAGACTGACAAGCGTGCAAGCGACTGGGTGGCCAGATTGGCGAGCGTGCGCGTGATTAGCAGATAGCTCTCATTAGTTGTTGACGAGGAGGCTCCGAATCTTGGCTGAGTGAACTAAGGGGGGTTTTAACAATTGATTTATTGTTGTGGTTTTCTCGTCCTCTCTCCATGCTAATGATGATTCTTATTTGTAAAGGCCTACTTTGATAATATTGAAGTTTTTTAACATATCAGTTTTACATATATATATATAGGTATGGTTTATGATTTTACCATTTAAATTAGGCCGTTAGTAGCAAGTGTGCTAAACCTATCGATATTAATAAAAATGTCAAAATGAGAAGTTTTCCTCGCACCCAATGAACCAACATACAATAATATTGCCTAGCGCCTGTAAACTAGACTGTACCGTGTCGAGCGCGCGCGCTTAAAAAATAGAACCAGTTCTATCTTTTAAGCGTGCGCTCTCAGTCGCTCGCTCACTCGCACGTTCCAGTCTGGCCACCTCTCATTACAACCAATGTGCTCTAATTTATATTTTAGTCGCTCTCTCGCTCAGTCTGGCTGCCCCCTTACACCATTTGGTTTCCTAAGAAGCAGACAAAGGACATTTCTCCTAGGCGGAGTGATTCCACGCGGTGCGTCTTATTGGGCGATAAGCTAATCCAACAAACACAATCATGTTTACTGTCTTATCATTTGCACAGTTATTACGTCTTAACTAATTAACACGAGGAATAGCAGATGGCAGCAAAGAGGCATGTGACTCCATAATGATAACGATTCCTGCCATGTTTGGACAAAGAACTGCTTTGCACAGCAGTCAGATAGAAGGTTGGCGTCTTTAAGAAATGACCAGCAAGACGATAGCAGTCCAGAAGTGTGCTTTATCTCGAAACACGTAAGCCGTACTCATAATTTGAAACTATGCTGACCAAACAAACTCGCTCGTCAAATTTTATCCTAGGATATACAAGTTACAAAGGAAGCAACGTTATTCTTAAAGATATGATAATTTTAGGCGTAGTTGCAAACTACCACTGGTTGAAATGTTCATTGAAAGCTGCATCAACGTTTTGAAATGTTAAATGAGTTGCCACATAGGCATTTCTAGATCAGAGGGTTACTGCGCAAGAAGTGTAGTGTAGTATAGTAGTATAGTGAGCATTCGCCCATAGCTCAGTGGCAGAGATATAGTTTGTGGGGCACCTGTTCAATAACAGGGAGTGGCTTAATCCATCCTTTATTTATCCATGGCTTCCTCTTCAAGATCAGATAAAATATTTGGGCTTAAGCTTTGGGTGAAAAAAATAATGCATATGCTGTTCAATCCTAAACATTGGTACACTAAAATGATAATATTTTGGGGGGGAGGTGGGTGCTCAATAAATTGGAATATCTTAAAATTAGGCTATCGTTTTTTGTCACAAATACATTTATATTAAAAACTAAAGATTATAGTAATATAGTACAAAATTTCGAGGAAAGCCTATAGTATATTATTTTGGCTTATTAAACCAATTACCTCTTTCTTCTTCAGCGTTGACAATGTTCAAACGGGGCGTAGAGGAAAACGTTGATGTTAAAAATCGTGCGACCACTTAAAGAAAAATTGATACATCAAATAACCTTTGGGTTGATCAAAGCATTTAATTTTTTGTTTCAAAGACAAAACTAAGGCTTGATTAAGATTTGGAAGGCTTTTCTTCTTGAAAAAACTTATAGACGCCACTGGTCATAAATCAATTATAAATCATGTTTCTGAATAACTTCATATCTTAATCATATTTATTGAACACACCTAAGGGAGACTATTAATTATTTTTTATTACATACATCCTCAACACAATATAGCAAACATGTGTTTTTAGTACCAAGTGAAATTTAACTAATTTATTAGAAAATGTATTCCAATAAAACTATTAATATATGTAGAGTACGTACAGTACCTGCATATCTCCAAAGAAGTTACATTTTGCAGATGCTTCTATATTATAACCACCATTTTTTGACACAGCACTTATAGATGATATATTCTGACGTCATGTTTCTTTTCCTCTTGACATACTTGTAGAAAACTTATCTGTGTGCGAAAAGCTCGTTCGTAATGTTCTCATCTTTATACTAGGAGCGAGTACAATAGAGTAAGCTGTGTGGCGACACTCCATCAGTGCTGAGTAGCAGCATTTATCTGGACGGCACGAAGGCCATTTGTTCCAAGAAATAAAATGTGGGAGATTAGATCTTGTGAAATTTGCAGTATAGGCAAGCTTATGTGAGCATTTATAATGCTCGTTTTGTATCACTTATTCATAGCAAAACTTTGAAAGTTCCTATAAACTCAATGGATATTTAAACTATCCAGATTTTCAAAAGAAATTTAAATAAAGAAAATCTTCTAAAACCAATGATAAAATTATGAAAAAATAAATAAAATAAAATTGTTAATTATCTATTATGTTTTATTTAATTTAATGTATTCAACGTTTGCTTTTTAAACCAAGTGATTATGTCAGCACACAAATTAAACATTAATCTAGCCGTAGAATAGTCACAATTCCAAGTCCTCTAGCCGTTTATTAATCACCATGGAAGGAGAAACCCAGCGAATTCTAGATGAGCAGCTAATCTTTGTTTAGTTCAGCCAAGTAATCTGAAATTTTGAAAGATTGTTAAAGAAACTAATCAGAGTATGTAAGAATAGACTGATTTTTATACACACAAATACTTTTCCATATATCCATTAATATATATCTATTTATTGATGTCTATATCCTTCCATCCACATGTTTATTTATCTGTGCACTGGGTTTCACTAACTTTTTGGTAGTAGCACATTTTGATACGACATAATTATTATGTTTTAGTACCTACCAATCCTTCTACCTACTAACTAGTAAAGCGGAGCTATGGAACTGGCTTGCTCTCATGACTTGTACCTAAAGTAAACTGAGTTTCACTAAGTAGGCCTACAGCCAGGGTCAGTGAAATGATTTTAACTCCCCACTTTTGTCCAAAAAGAGCCTAGTTTTATTTTATCGCATCATACTACCTGTTCAGATTATACGCAAGGCTATAGTTCAATCAAAGATAAGAATGAAGATATGGCTTTAATACCGGAATTTTAAATATAAAAAATGATGTTCAATCGTTTGACCATGTTTGAGGATTGGTTACGGATGCTATCTAGACTACTTGAAGGAATGTATCCTCTTGTTGTGGTATTTCTCATGAAAATTATAGATCTCAAGCTCTAAATCCCCTAAAACTATCTCTAATTGTCTTAGAACAATATTTTGTGACTCTTAAAAATTAACTGTTTGGGAATGCAAGGATCTATATTCCAACCCATTGCCAATAATCTTAGAGCACATTTTGCACACAACTTAATTGAAAATGAACTGACTATATACATACTTTTAGTTTAAAAAATTGAAATATAAGCTTTACTTAGTTATATGATGACATTTTAATACATTTCACCTATATTTTTAATTGAACAATATTTCAAATAATAAACCACTTTTATAGTAATAATGCTGGATTTCCTGACGTTTGCAATACGTTTCAGCATTTTGATCTAAATCCCCCTTAAGTGGTGCAGCTGAGTTTCGTCTACAGGCAGGGTTGATAGTGTGATTTTTACTCTTGTCTCTTACACAATGAGTAATGGTTGAGTAATTAGTTCACACTCCTGTATTTACTCATTGAAGCAGGTGTTAATTTATTTTAGGTATGTTAAGTGTTTGTCAAAGTGAACACTTGAGTTTGGTGGAGTGCTCTAGCACTCCAGACTCTTACCTGAGGATGTAGGGTTCAGACACAGGCAAGGTTAGTAGAGTGCTCTAGCACTCACAGACTCTTACCTGAGGATGTTGGGCTCAGACACAGGCAAGGTTAGTGGAGTGCTATAGCACTCCAGACTCTTACCTGAGGATGTTGGGTTCAGACACAGGCAAGGTTAGTGGAGTGCTCTAGCACTCCAGAGGAGTCAGTAAATGAATCGACCTTCTGAGAGCATACAATTTTTCAAAATTTGCTGGAAGAGGCCCACTCTAAATAGTTTCTAAAGAGACTTATTTTTAAAGAATTTCCAAGCGAGATTACGCTAAATAGCTTCTATTGTCATACAATTTTCAAAAATTTGCCACGGGAAGAACACTCTAAATAGCTTCTAGGGGCATTCAAATTTCAAAATGTTTATGGGGAAGAACCACTCTAAATAAATTATCAAAATGTCTAATTTTCAAAATGTTTCCATACCATTGACACTGTAAATATTTTCTAGATATTTGACGGGGGACGGTCCTCTCAAACCCTTAGGGTCCATCTATAGTATTTGCAAACGGCCCCCTAGTCAAAAAGGTCTCACTGCCGGGTACCGGTCCTGGTTCGAGCCCCTGGCAGGCCTGGCCTTACTACATTATTAGTGTAAATATTAATTTAGCATTAGGCTTAACGAGTGTATTGCGCGTCTTGGCTACATCACTCATGGACCAGTTTGAGGATAGATTGACCAGTAGGGGCCTACTAACGTAGGCCTACCACTGCCCAGCGACCACCCGAACGTACTAATCGTACATCCTTTCCGTGGAGGCTCTTTACATGTCCCGATGAGATGAGGATGTGGAACCAGTGGAAACATCTAAGGCTGCTTTTATGCACGCGTTTTGTGTGGCGCGACACACGACGACAAGAGCCGTCGCGTTTTGTAGGTTCATTTTATGCACGTGGCATTTGCCGCCAGTCGATAAAAATAGTAGTGGGGGAGGATAAATCGTATCAGTGCTGCCAATGCCTTTGTGCTGGGGACTGGAGAGTGTAAGATGTATCCGCACGTCATCTATTTGGCGTTTTGTCACCTTACATTGAAAAAAGGGAAAGACAATTGGATGTTCCTCCCATCAACTTTGCAAGATTTGAAGATGAGGCATTTCATAACCTCTAAAAAAATTCAAAGATGACAGAAACAAGTTTTTAAAAACTATTTTTGAATGGAAAAACACATAACACACTTCTTTCTATCCAGTGACTTTTCTTTATATTTCTGGTTTTGTACTTCTCTGATTGTTAATTTCAAATTACTTTATTTTTCTTGATTTCATCTTTAAAACGTTCAGTATACAAATCATTATTTTTTTAATAAAAATGATACAAAATATCAATTATTCAAATGACAAAATAATCCTATTTGTAAACCTCCAGGCAGCTGGACCAATATTATTTACTAGCCAGGGGTTGGCAGCTCTGGTGTCTAGACAACGGAGAGCAGACAAGCAGCGCGTTTGCATAAATGGACCCATAAGATGCCATGTACTTAGAATAT
>CABFWB010003413.1:38486-62989 GCA_902151455.1 Timema bartmani
GGGGGGGGGGGGGGGGGGGGCACGTGCCCTGGTGCCCCTACCCTGAATCCGCCACTGCATATGTTTGATATATAATTTAGTTCGTCATCAGCTCCAAGACGTTTAACGCGCTATGCAGCATTGCGATGAGTAACCAGGTATGGAACCTCTGTTATTTTGAATCCCAGTAAGGTCAAAGTTGCTTAGTCCTAACTTGATGGGGTACGAGGGAATATGAACATTACATAATTACTGAACCAGATTTTAACAGCCCTTAGCTTAGAACAGTAATCTAGCCTAGGGCTACTTCAACACTAGAACGGTGGCTATGCTACAATTTATTCGTATCCTAGTTTACTATATATTTATTTTGATAACGTTTCAAAAATAATTAAGTCTGTGTTTTTTTGGCACCACGCCTTATCACTTGTTCAGGTTATACGCATATGTGCTAATTACGATACTGAGCTAAGGATGCGTAAGGTTTAATTTATAGGAAATGTTCCCGCATTGGCTTGGAAGAAGAGGGGGAAAACCATTTAGAAAAAAACCCTCAGTACACTCGACCGGGATCGAACCCCAATCTCCCCGTCATCATCAATCTAGTCTATTGGGAGAGTTGCGCCTTAGATCATGCGGCCACCGAAGTAGGCTGTATTAATTAAACATTTTATCAATGTACGGATTGAGAGAATAGGAGGTGGGTGGTAAGGCATTGGGTTGAGTAATCCTCCCTCCAACTACGGCCTTGCATACAAATTATTGAAGCCACTATTTCTATATGGTACACCTTTTGAATACCAAGCCTTATGCATGATCTTAAAAATGTAGACTATGCATTCAACAAATCTTCACTGTTCTACTTGCTTAGTTCTAGTTCAGATTGTTTAAATATTTGTTTTTAGAAATCTTTAAAGGCACGCAAACACGCTACCAACTGAGCTATGGAGCCTAGGTACAATTACCAGCATGGGGAAAAAAAAATCATTGGGGAAATGTGATAAATAAAACGGCTGGCGAAGGAGTGTTGTGTATGTTCTATACGTCGTTTACGTAAGTTTATAAGTCGTTTTCTGTTTTTACTGACTGTCGGTTCAGAAAGTATACCTAAAATATCTCAAATAAATAATAATGATAAAGTATTTGCTAATACTATTTACAGTCCTGGAAAAGTGCTAGTGGGGCAAATTCACTTTTTCCCTTAACCCTAGATCCATCACCATTTGCGTGTTGTGGGCTTCCGGCCAAAATTTGACAAGTTTATCATATCAATAATCTTTGAAGTAAATTTGAGGCTATGGGTTTTACTTACAGGTAGATAAATTAATATTGTAATCATCAAAAAAATCGATCTCGAGATTTTGATGAATATCAACGTTTCATGACCCCCCCGAATCCAAAAAGGGTTTTTAGAATTTCCATCGATCTGTCTGTCCGTCTGTCTGTACCTCCAACTATAGCCTAAACTATTTTACCGATCGGGCTAAAACTTCGTATCTAGGGCTTTCATAGGGTTACCCCGAGGGATATTTGGTGTTGGATATCCTACCCTAAAATTTAGGGTAGTTTACTGAAGGGAAAAAAGAGAAAAAATCGACTTTCTCAAAATCTGCTCTAGCGATTATTACTAAAATTTGTATCAAGGTATTGATTAAGATTATAAATAAACTGGCTATTTTCATTTTACCATGAAAATAACCCTTAGGGTATTTTACAGAAGAGCAAATTTTAGTATCTCTGCAACTATTTGAGATACTAAATAACATATCATTGCAAAATTGTAGTATCACTAAAAATCAAAAACTTTTATATGAAATATATTTTTATAAAACAAACAGTTTCTGAGATATTTGGAAAAAAAAAATTAATACAATTTTGTGAGCTTTAGCTATAAGGAAATACTGCTTAGGTTTTAACGCAATTGTATGTTCTCTTTTTTTAAACCTCTTAGGGAAAATGTTTGTACAGCAATGCTCTATCTATATCATCTTAGATTCAAAAGTCAATATTTACCTTATTTACTGGTGGAAATATATAAATGAGAAATTTAATGTCAATTCAATAACCATAATATTTGCAGCCCCTAATAAAATGTCGAAAATTATAAACCGGAAGTTGACATTTTAATAAGAAGTGTTGACCCTTGGGGACACAATATCAATATTTTTACTTTCTCGATACCATACAGGTAGAGAAAGTATTGTGATCGTAAAAATAAAATCAAACTCAATATTTTGAGGAATGTTGACGTTTCATGATCCCACGAATCCGAAAAAGTGGTTTTGGCAATGCCGTCTGTCAGTCCATCTGTCTGTCAGTCTATACCTCGGGAAAGAGCCTAAAATAGTTTACCGATTGATTGAAACTTGGTATCTAGGGTTTTCATAGGGTTACCCCGAGGAATTTTTTGAATTGGATATCCAACCCTAAAATTAATGGTAGTTTCCTTAATGGCGGAAAGAGAAAAAAATCTATTTTATCAAAATCGGCTTAAACGATTTTAATTATATTTCATTTCCATGCTTTATTCAATATTACAAACCAAATTTCTACTCTCAATTTTTCGTAAAAATGACTTCAAGGGTTCCGGTCTTTTGCGTAAATTCTAGTTTTGAATTTTATCTCCGTATGTCTTTGAAATATGAAATTATTTATCATCGCATGCATGTTGATCTATTTATAATAAACATATTTTACTTGAAATATATTTTTATAAAACCAATAGTTTTCAAGTTATACGCAAATATAATATATATATTTTTTCCAACACTTTTAAGGTAAAGTATTATGGAATGTCGACGTTTCATAACCCACCGAACCTTAAAAAGTGGTTTTTGCAATGCCGTCTGTTTGTATGTCTGGCTAACCCTAAAATTAAGTGCAGTTTATTTAATGGTGAAAAGAGAAAAAATCCATTTTCTCAAACTCGGCTATAATGATTTTGATTTAAATTCGTATCTAGGTGTTGATTAAGATTATCAACAAAATGGCTTTTTACTTTCTCTCTATCTTACAGGTAGAGAAAGTATGGTGATCGTCAAAAAAATCGAACTCGAGATTTTGATGAATCTTGACGTTTCATGACTCCCTGAATCCGAAAAAGTGGTTTTTGAATTTCCGTCCGTCTGTCTGTCTGTCTGTCTGTCTGCCTGTACCTCCAACTAGAGCCTAAACTATTTTACCAATTGAGCTGAAACTTGATATCTAGGGTTTTCATAGGGTTGCCCCGAGTTGTTTTTGGAATTGGATATCTACCCCTAAAATTAAGGGTAGTTTACTGAAGGGTAAAAAGAGAAAAAGTCGATTTTCTCAAAATCGGCTCAAACGATTTTGATTAAATTTCATTTATGAACATTAATAAATATTCCAAACAAAATGGCTACTCTCAATATTTCGGCAAAATGGCTTTAAGGGCTCCGGTCTGATGCGTAAATTAACATTTTTTATAATAGCTCCGAAACTATTTGAGATATGAAATTACTTAGCATTACAAATATGTATATATATTTATAATACAAATATTTTATTCGAAACATATTTTTATAAAATCAATAATTTTCAATCTATACGCAATTATATATATATTTTTAACTTTTTGGACATTAAAGCTTAAGTATTGCGACCGTAAAAAAAACTAACCTGAAATGTTGATGGATGTCGACGTCTCATGACCCCCCGAACCCTAAAAAATAGTCTTTGCAATGCCGTCTGTCTGTGTGTCTATTAAAACTTAAAATTAAGGGTAGTTTACTGAAGGGCAAAAAGAGAAAAAGTCGATTTTCTCAAAATCGGCTCTAACGATTTTGATTAAATTTCATTTATAAACATTAATAAATATTCCAAACAAAATGGCTACCCTCAATATTTCGGCAAAATGGCTTTAAGGGCTCCGGTCTGATGCGTCAATTAACATTTTTTATAATAGCTCCGAAACTATTTGAGATATGAAATTACTTAGCATTACAAATATGTATATATATTTATAATACAGATATTTTATCCGAAACATATTTTTATAAAATCAATAACTTTCAATCTATACGCAATTATATGAATTTTTTTAACTTTTTGGACATTAAAGTTTAAGTATTGCGACCGTAAAAAAAAACTAACCTGAAATGTTGATGGATGTCGACGTCTCATGACCCCCCGAACCCTAAAAAATAGTCTTTGCAATGCCGTCTGTCTGTGTGTCTATAAAAACTTAAAATTAAGGGTAGTTTACTGAAGGGCGAAAAGAGAAAAATTTGGTTTTCTCAAAATCTGCTCAAACGATTTTGATTAAAATTCGTATCTAGGCGTTGATTAAGATTATAAATAAACTGGCTATTTTCATTTTCCTATGAAAATGATTTTTAGGGTACTTTACAGAAGCGTTAATTTCCGTATCTCCACAACTATTTGAGAAACTAAACAACTTATCATTGCAAAATTGTAGGACTATTAGAAATAAAAAACTTTTATTTGACATATATTTTTATAAAAGCAACAGTTTCTGAGATATTTGCAAATATATTAATACAATTTTGTGAGCTTTAGTTGTAAACATATACTACTTAAGTCTTAACGCAATAATTCTCCAATGCCATAGAGTAATTAAATATAAGTATCTAAAAAAGTATGTTATTTTTCCTTAAATCTCTTAGGAGAAATGTTTGCATAGCAATGATCTATCTCCATTTTAGACTCAATAGTCAATATTTACATTTTTTATTGGTCAAAATGTATAAATGAATAATTAAATATCAATGCGATGACTTGAAGATCTGCAACACCTTATAAAATGTTAAAATTTTAACCAGAAATCGAAATTTTAATACGAAGTGTTGACCCTTGTGGAAGACATTAAACTGTTTGAAATGCTCTTAGGTGGACAAAGATGCGCCTCTTTTCTCATTGATTATATATCATTGTATATTATTTTATGCGTGTTCTTATGTGGAGTGGTGATGATACAATGTACATTATTCCGTTCAGAAATCTTAAGAGTTTATAGAAAGAGAGAGAAAGTACGTGCAGTGCGCCGTACCATTTACTTCAATTTCCCATGAAAATGACTTTTAGGGTACTTTACAGAATTATTTGAAATACTAAATAACTTATCAGTGTAAACTTGTAGTACTATTAAAAATAAAACACTTTTATTCGAAATATATTTTTATAAAACCAACATTTTCTGAGATTTTGGCAAGTATATTAATACAATTTGGTGAGCTTTAGTTGTACAGAGATACTACTTAAGTTTAAATTCAATAATTCTCTAATGCCATAGATTAAGCAAATAAGTAGGTGTTTCAAGAAGTTGATGTTGTTTTACCTTTAACCTCTTAGGGGAAATGTTTGTACAGTACAGGGGCGAATCCAGGATTTTGATGAGGGGGGAAGGGACGTGGTTTCTCCCATCTGAGAGGAAGGGTTGGGGGGGGACCTCAAACAATTCTGACATAAAATTACTTCAAAATTTGAGAGTAAATATTTAAGTAATTTTTCAGTGTAGCGCTAAATTTGAGAATAATCCTCTAATGAAGGGTATAACACAAAATTTGCAATTAGTATTGAAATTTATTAAAAGCAAATAATAAGAACATAAACAAATAGTAATTATTAAGAGGGAAATAAATTTAAACAATATAGCAATTATTATATAAATAGTTTTTTAGCTATTCAATCAATTAGACAAAATAGATGGAATTATTCAGATATCAAACTTTAACTCCACTCTATAGTATAGCTAGTTATTTCTAAATCGAAATTTTACCACTAAGCCATACTAGCGCGTTATGTGTGTGGTATTATTCAAAGATTTTGTTTAAAGCATGTTATTTAAAAATAAATGATTTTAAAGATATTCATTTATTATTAATCATTGAAATAGTAATAATAAAAATGATAAAACAAATTTAAACCTAAACAAGGTTTGTGCAACAAGGTGAGAGGTGCGCAACTTAAATTTGGGTAGTTTCATTAATGCCTATTTTCACCACTTTAATACTTAATGTGATTGTCTTAAGTGTTTATAATAATTACCGTGTATTACTCATTTAATAATTTTACTATTAACAATGAAATATGGTTAGTGAGATAGTATTACGTGACAATAAAACTAGTTTACGGGGGAAATATTATGCATAAAAGGTCTTCGCCTCCAGTGGTTGTGGAGCTATGACCCCTAAACCACCCCCCCTCTTCTCCTACGAAATTTAACTCTGGATACAACCTTTATTGTTTGCCCCCCACCAAAGAAAATAATTGGGTGCGCCACTGGACTTATAAGTGGGTATTGTTGCTTAAATTGTCTGGATGTCTTACAAGGATTTTTTAAGGAGATTTTTTTTAACTGTATCATGTTTTAAAAGTAATTGGAGACATTTTCTCATAGTAGGAATTGAGTTTATTTGATACAGTTTGTAATCTACAAAAAATTACACAAATGTATAGCTTGTATAAAATATTGGCAACTAAGCAATAGGTAGTAGTTATATCTTAGTATTAGGGTGGCTACAAATTAAATTATTCATCCATCAATCAAAATTTGGGTGGTAGCACCTAACCTATGGACATCGCTGTTTCTGTTACACAAGCTGATAGGCGAATGTAATGAAATTGTAATCAACTGTTTTACTAATTACGAATATAGCAATACATTTAAATATAAAAGGGCTTACTATAATCAAAGAACTACCCTTGAAGACAACATTGTAACGATATTTGAAGCATGTCAACAAAAAATTAAAAAATCCAGGGAATGTAAATAAAAGGGGATCATGACTAAAGTCGAACATTTTATCAATATTATTTATAATAATATAAATTATTTTAAATTCATTGTTTGGGTGGTACTATACTGTTCCTTTTTCTCAAAAATAAACTTGACAAATCAAGTTATAATTACGTTTTACCGGACACTATGAAAAGTACAGTAATAAACATAGAAGTATTAGTATCTAAGGAAATATTAATGCACTTGAAATCATGACGTTGGAAGTAATATTTGAACACCTTAAAAACAGATAGTTTAGTTATTTAGTATGACAACCAAAGTTTATCTCCACTACCATTAAAAATATGATATACATTGTGAAGCTACTATATTCACCCTAAACTTTATTTAATTTAAAATTACCCCGAAAGTCTAGAGAATATCCAGAAAGCATGAAACCCATAAAGGATATATGTCAAAACCATGAAATGTAAGCAACCAGTCTCGTATATCCCTACCGCAAAATTGTTGTTTGAGTAATTACCGATTTTAAGCATCAATTTGTGTTGTCTTTAAAGCTGCATACATTTTGGTATTGGTTGTGATTTTTTGTATTTAGGTGTGATTTAACTAATTACCAACAAACTCCGAGAAACTGGTTTGATTTCAGTTGATTTAAAAACTGTTTTCTTGTGGCACTAAAGTAAAATAAATCCCTATAGATCAAAGTTAAGTACAGTTCCATGTGTCTCAGTTCCATGTTCATTTTATATCCATGCCGCCCCTCACATAATCAGTTTTATTATTTATATTACTAATAATTTGTATTTACTATCAATTTAAACACACACAGCAAGTGGTGAATTCATTCAGCGTATCAAATTGTTTTTGGCATTTTATTATTTGCTCCGAAACGTAAATATTTACTAGCGGTATTATTATGTTTAGAATTTTTTGTTTTAAATTTATTTTATATATTATATAAACTATTTTCAGTATGGCCTTTATTTTTAAATGGTCTTTATAATCATAGGGGTTCTTGAAGGTGATTTAAGGCTTTACATTTTAGTTTTTAATAATTTCTACTAAAGTTTTTTTTATAATTTCCAATCTTTTAGTGTATTGCGATGTTGATTGGTATATATATTAATATAATCTTTGCTAACTCTAAGTATAACAAATAATTTGTGATTATTGGTTCAAATGATATTGAAAATAATTATAGAAAAATCACAATGAGCATAATACAAATAATAACGATATAATATATACCGGAAGTCCTTAAACTATGGCTCGTGGGCCATATGCATCCCTTATTTTCATTTTATCCTGCCCACTAAGCAAATCGATTAAAGATGTTGAAATAGCAATAGATAAAAATTCACTTTGTCGTATATTTTAGGAATTCATATAAATATTGAGCCTATCAATCTGTAATTTTGGTTTATTTACTTTTAATTACACTTTTGGATCACTTGTAATGGCCGAGTTCAGTGAAATGTACAGAAACCAATGATGGTTAATCGAGAGTCATTACTATTAGTGTAATCTCGGAGTCGTGTTTAGTTTAAAGTATTTTAAGGAATGTTAGCACTGTATTTTGAGGACCTCAATTTACGAAAATAAAAATCCTAGTCCTATTTTTATACACATTCATTTTTAATTTTTTTACATCTGTCCTCTAAGATCAAAATAAAAGTAAGACTTGGCGTACTCAACTTGTTATTTAGTTGTATACTTCCAATATATAATAAAAATAATTACTTAGAAAGAGGATTAACGTAGGCTAAAACTAAAGATAAATTCCACTAATTTCTAAAATTTAAGATTGAATCCATTCATTTAAAAAAAAAGCAGCATTATCATTTTAAATCCTTTTCAGTCATGGTTTTAGCTATGTCGAATCTCTGATATAACATAGGCTACCTAGTTCTTATGACAAAGCAAACATCATTAATTACTCTCATTGCGTGTAATCCAAACGTGTAGTAAGACGCAGTGCTAAAAAAAATACTCTCATATTGTCTGGCTTTTTTGTAAATAGGGTTGAGGTTGAAATCCTAGCTGGGTATATTGAGGTTGTTATTCTTAAATGGTTCTCCATTGTCACTCCACGTAGTTTGCGGCCCATTGGTGTAAATATGGGAGCAACCTGGAAAGTTGGAAAGACAGGGTACACAAAAAGCAAACACGTGTTCAATCTCCCTCCCTACCCTCCCCCATTTCCACACCCTTTGTTCCTGGTTTTGATTGAGGTTCTGTACAATCTCGCTCCCACCCTCTCCCCCATTTCCAAAACCTTTGCTCCTGGTTTTGATTGAGGTTCTGTACAATCTCGCTCCCACCCTCTCCCCCATTTCCAAACCCTTTGCTTCTGGATTTTGATTGATGTTCTGTACAATCTAGCTCCCACCCTCTCCCCCATTTCCAAACCCTTTGCTTCTGGTTTTGATTGAGGTTCTGTACAATCTCGCTCCCACTCTCTCCCCCATTTCCACACCCTTTGCTCCTGGTTTTGATTGAGGTTCTGTACAATCTCGCTCCCACCCTCTCCCCCATTTCCAAACCCTTTGCTTCTGGATTTTGATTGAGGTTCTGTACAATCTCGATTCCACCCTCTCCCCCATTTCCACACCTTTTGCTCCTGGTTTTGATTGAGGTGCTGTACAATCTACCGATAACAGTAATTGTTAAAAAAAAATATCCATTTCATAGCTCTGAGTGTCACATTGGGCTAGGACAGATTTGGATGGGTTGTATCTTTTGCTTCTGATGACCAGAACCACGAACAAGTTGCAGCTACATCAAAATTTAACTGTATACATTCAAGAAATATCAGGAAAAAAATTCGCTTGTTCAAATTAAAATAATTTAATCAGTTTTTATTTAGTCAAACAATTCATTCTTTCCTACTTGATGACATTTTGTCTACTGCATCGATCTGGTTCTATTAATTTCTGAATGAAGCGTTTAAAGTTAGATGTGAAGGCATTAAGGCAGTGAAAATATTGTAAAACCTAGCCTACTAGACTAAATGAGAAGTTGGAATTAAGGCTAGTAAGATGTCTGTACCCAGAAATGTAGCGTATTTGGGGAAGGGCTTCGGATCTGTGATGCCTCATAGGAAAGTTCTCTCACAGTAAATGGCAAATGGTTTTTTGAAAACTGAGCCTACTTTAAAGGAGTTTAAAGTTTGTCTAAACATTATAATAGTATTTAGAGGTTTAAATGTGATAAAACCTCACCAAGCCACCAGCCCAATGTAGTCAAGTGTGTCATTTTCATTGTACTCGTACATGTTAAAAACCTTTTGGAAACATTTTGATTTTTAATCTTTTTCATTCTTCGTTAAAGCATTTAACTTTGTGGCACTAACAAATTAATAAACCAATTCAATTTAATAAAATCCAGCGTCAGTGGGCATGGTGACTAAGAAGTCAAATTCATAGTATTTGGTTTGCCGGTGACGGGAAGGTCAGGCCTCGAATCTCGGCAGGGTGTATTAAAGGTGATTTTTCCTAAAAAACAAATGTATACTCACCCTTCACGAAAATACTGTTGCATTTACTCTACGAGCCCGGAAGGTATACAAACAAAGATTTACCAACCGGTTTTTAGTTTACCTAGATCAAAACAACCTTAAATGGTTTCCACATGAACATGAAATGATGAAATGATATCACACAGCCATTCAATAATATAGACGATGGGTTATGTTTGAATAAAATAAACATAGTTAATTTTGACTTTCATTATTATAATATATAAAATCTACCAATAAAACCATGATTAGAATTATATATGAAAGAAAGCTAATTCTGGTACAGGTAATACTGTACACTCCTTTTATCCTGAAAGATGGCAACTTTACTTCGATAGACTACACAATGACCCGATTTTATAAGCTTTGCCAAAGTGGAACAACTACTTTTCAGGGTTAATAAAGGGTGCGTGGATAGCGAGGCTTAGAAGATGGAAACGATCTTAGCTTAAGGATAGAGAGCCGCATCAAGTATCGTATTAGTTAACCTTCAGTGAATGGAGCTAAAAAAATAACACGAGGATTGGCACTGTTGCAGTTTTGCAACGTCCTATAATGTTCTAAATAATCAAATACACATACGTTAATACATAATATTATTATTGAAGCAATATTATTAAATAAATATTTTAATAATATTATATTTTTATAAATTTTATTTAAAAAAGAGAAAATTACAATAACGATAAATTGCTACAAAAACATAGCTTATTAGTAGAAAAAAGTGCATGTCAATTAATAAATACTAAAGTACATTAACTAAAACTTTTTAACCTAATATACAAAATACCTAACAATCATAAAACATAAGTTTCAATTAGGATGTATTTTGAACAGAAAGAAACATTACAAACAAAATTATTTCAAAAAGCTAACTACATTTTTGTTGAAAAAATACTTTTCTTCCTTGAGTTTCTTCCTTCAGCTCGTGTTTTTATGTATAATAGCTACCGCACGTGAATAACAACTACAGCAAACTAAAGAAACGTGATAGAACTTTCAGATACGTGATAGAACTAGTATGAATTATCCAATGTAAACATAAAGTGGTAATGGACCAGACGTATGACTTCATGACTTGCGCAATTGCGTATTCACAACATTCCTGCATAAAGACAGGTAAAACTCCCATAACTCAGAAAATAACTCTTTTTTTGAATGTTTGATTAAATCATACTAAGCAGCAGGAACTATTTGAGGAATACTTTAATGAGATCCAAACTAATTACCTTTAATTTTCAAAAAAAATTACAGCTGTTTCGAAAATGCAAAAGCGCCAATCACAGAAAGTTAAGTTGTAGAATGACACCCAGACATGTGAATCTAGATTAAGACCCTTGGATTAGCGCATCAATGCTCTACCACAGAGTTATCCAGGATTCGCCCCTTACCTAGGGCCACAGACAAGTAAAAATCAGAGACTCAGCCTAACGGTCGTTTCGCTGCACACCTTGAGCTGGGTTGAGTCATTGAGCACTGGGGAAGTGGGGAGTGCTAGTTACAATTATCAGTGATTATAGTACTTCCAAGTGGAATAAATTAATTGAAAATCTTTCGCTGTAAAGGCTACAAGCTAGAGAGCAAGTTTCCAAGGGGGTGGTCTATACACAAAAGTTCAGGTACCATTAATCCCAACCACCAACCTATCCCCTTTCAATGAACAAACCTTTTCAGACAATTAGCTAATCGACCGACGGTATTTGAAGATTGTTTACAATTTTAAAATTTGCAAACATTCATTTGAACAAAAAGATTACCATTTTATTTTAGGTTTTATTTGTAGTTTGCAGTCTGAGTAAGTCTATTTGTGGGGTAGGTTTATTGGAAGGGGTTTAGGATGATAACTGAACCTAGCCTTATGAAAGCCGGTTTATTGAGATTAGGAAGGCAATTTTCGTCTACTCCCAAGTAAAACCACCTTTAAAGTAGGCAGTTTTAAAAAATATCTGCCTGATAGTGAAGTTTTCTTTTGGGACTGACTGCACGTAGCGATCCCCATCTTGAAGGAATCAAGCTCTCCCAATGAGCGCAGCCATTTTAACCTGGAGTCTGTGGGTCTAGTGTACCATTTCTGTGGCCCAGGATCATTCTTCCCTCTTAGTTTAAGCAGTGGCGTATCCAGGGTTTTACATCCGGGGAGTTCTGAAGGAAATCTCCTCCTTCCCCCATCTATTGGTCTGGGCGTACCTCCAAGCACGCAGAAGCAGAATAACATGCTCTAATACTCCCTGAATTGGTAACACCATGTTATTGACCGTAATTAAAGCTGGTTGTCGCATTTTGACAAGGTTCTTGAACAATAAAAAGACACATGAATATTAGTGAGGGCAAAAATAGAATTGCAAATGGAATAACGGTTTCTAGAGATACGTGCGGAAAGACTACTTAATGGTGGTTAGGTGAGAGCCTCTCGCTGATGACTTTTTTACACATCTCACAAGCACCAAACTCATTGCAACGGCACGGCAACGCTCAGAGCCGCCCAATCGGTACCAACTACTTTGCATTGTATTTTTTTCAATGGAACGTAACTCACTATAAGCGCCCGGAATGTCTAGGCACCGCACCGATCAGAACCGCACCGGCCAGAATGATCTTGGGGGCATTTTTGCCAGTCGAGGCAACCGGTCAGTACGGCCCTATCCGCATGCTACTGTACCGGCCACTTCTTCTAATAACTACGGCCAGAATAGACTAAAATAGGGTGGATGGAATCTAGGGAATTTATTATAACAAAAATTAGAAAATTTGCATGTTTAAGAAATATTTGAATTATTTATTCAAGGTAAACCACAAAGGTAAACAACAGAGGTAGACAAAAATTACATGGCCTCACAAGTCAAACTGAAGTGTGTTGAAAAACATATAAATATGGCAGAGAATGAACTTACGCAGTACATTTGAGAGTATATTTCACAATCTCAAAGTAAATTATTCATTAGATGAATTAGTCTGGAAGAGAACAATTAATAAAAAAAATCGATAATATTAAAATAAAGAGCTTAAAGAGCTTCTTTTAAACGGTTAACAACGCACCTGAATCAATATTGTGAATTCAGACTAAACAAATTTAAATTTTAAGATTAAATTTAAATTTAAATATAAAATCTGATTTTTATTAAATAGTTTAAGCCATTAAACCTTAAATAGCCTCTTTTAAACGGTTAACAAAGCACCTGAATCACCATTGTGGATTCAGACTAAACAAATTTAAATTTTAAGATTAAATCTAAATTTAAATATCATTTGAGATACAAATAACCAACACAGAGATTTGACTTCCCGACATGACTCAAACTTTTTGGGACTACGTTAAGTGAGTCTGGAAACCCCTATCCACCAGTTCCCCTCGCCACGACTCCGCTAATAACGCCATGTCTTCCACATACAGTGCCAACTTAGTGACTATGAAATATCGTTAACATACAGAATTAAGATAATAGGGTCCACTAGGGATCCCTGAGGTACTCCAGCCCAAATTTTTCGGACTTGGGAAGTAGCGTTCTCAAAGGTTGTTGGGAGAGTACGGTGAGATAGATAAGATTGTACAACCTTAACTAGGTAGAAAGGTTGGTTTAAATAAAGGAGCTTAATCAATTAAGCCCTCGGGCCAAACACTGTCGAAGGCCATCGCCACGTCGAGAAATACATTACCAGTCAGCCTGTTGATGTTAAAGTTCTTCGTGACCTACTCCACGAGTTGGATAAGTTCGTGATACGTCGCGTGTCCCACCCGAAAGCCGAAGATTTCGTCCACCAAGATGCCCGTCTTGCGAACATGCCGGGTCAGTCTCGTCAGTAGAAGTCTCTCAAACAGCTTTCCCAGACAGTCTAGCAAGCTGATCGGTAGGTAAGACGAGGTTAGGGATGGGTCTTTACCCGGTTTATCAAAACAGTGGACGTTGGCGTGCTTCCAGAGCTCAGAGGATTGACTCATGAGCAGGATGGCTTTGACTAGCTCCCCGAAGAAGTTAATTGCAGCTTTAAAAGGACCGAGTTTCTGATATCGTCCAGTCCGGGGGCTTTGTTTAATATTAGAGCGACTAACTCAAATGCCATTTTTCTGCCTCCATGAGTTCTGGTTTATCTAAGGCTATGTAAAAGACCAAACCAATGACATGTGCCGCGTGCAACGTGCAGTGAATCTGACGGGTTGTCAATCTGGTTAAAATTGCGCCTCTAAGTGCTCAGAAAGAGAATCGGCCTTCACCTGGTTGAAATTGGCCACCCCTTTTCGTTAAACAATAGACGGCCTTGGTGCGAGGATCCACAAATACTGCCTCGTTATTTGCCACAAGGACCCATCCTGTACGCACATACTCTTAATCTTGTCCTCCAAGGCACTGTTCCGGTATTCTTAGACTATCTCGCGAACCGCATGGACTTTGCGGATCCTGTTGGCCCTGTTCATCGGCTACTTCAGAATTTGCTAAGCCTCCCTCTGCCAATTTTTCTCTCGAGCGTGCCTAAGGATAGAACTGGTACAATAATCCTGTGGCGTTTTCTTAAAACGGTACCTTAGCGTCGAAGCTTGTAGCGTTCCCTTGATAGCGGAAGTTATTAACCCCGCACCATCATCGATTTTTGCTGTCGTTCAAAAAGTAGGGATGGGTTACAATCTCTCTCTTAACACATTTGTGAACCGATCCCAGTTAGTGCGTCTCAAGTCAGGTTTTTCGGGGTGTCTATGAAGAACACCATGCGTCCCAGGTTCACGAGAGTGAGATTGTGGTCTGAGTTTTGCTCTGCTAAGGACTTCATTACCAATCTCCGTCTGATCCCTCTGGTGACAACGAAGTAGAAGACGTCTGGGAAAATGGTAATTTGTTGGGGTGGGGAGGGTTGTGGGTCACCAGACCATTTTTATCTATGAGGTCACGGAATAAAATTCACCGCGAACATCCATAATTCTAGAGCTCCAGGATGGGTGCCTTACGTTGTAGTCACCAATGATCAAAACAGACGTGGCAGCTCATTCATGTCTGCTCCTGTGACCTGGTCAAACCGACGCTGTGGAGAGCAGTAGATGGAAATGAGACGCACTGAGCCGGTTGAAGTCACCAGTTAGATATCGGATAACCGATGCTTCCATGAGTTAGAGGGGTGGAAGGAGGAAGAGAAATAGCACGCCACGCACATTCATCAATATTGTACAAATACCCCCCTCCCCCTGCAACCAGTGCAAGTACATATGAAATTATGTTAGATCACGGCTCACTCACCTCAAACAAGCATACCATGATATTGATAAACCATAATTTATATAGTATTTTAAAGTCAAGATACCGTAGATAAATGCAAACAATTACTTATTCAAAATAAAACCCAACGAAGATAAGTATAAGTTCGAAGTGAAATAAGTACAGGCTTAAGTAACTGTTTAAGTTTAAGCTTGTAGCATATGGAGATGGCTAACGTCTGTGATCAAATTCCTCAGGGGGGTCTGAACTAGTTACGGCATTTAATGCAGAGTCTGTGATGGACATGTGGCAATCATCATCTATTTTGAGCTATCTTTGATACCACAGCCATCGGTGACTCGGGGATCGATTTTATTCTGCCATTATCACAATGGAAAATAAATTGCACATGAAATAGAATTTGGATGGCTCAGTGGTAGAGTTTGGTGCACTTGGTTAAGGGCTGCAGTTTAGATTCCCATGTTCAGATGCCATTTTTCAATATAATGAAAATTAACTATACATATTAAATTTAATAATCCAGAAGGGACAAACGCCCCTCCTTATACTTACTTCCCCCATCTGGGAGTCCATGGGAATATATTATTACTAAGTGGATTCTTTGTATATAATTACCAAATAAAATACAATTTTATCTGTTTTTCCTTTAATATGTTAGGTGATGATATTTGAGACCATGAGCTACTTTTCACTTTAAAAATGTCACCTACAAAAACAATTTACTCAAATGTCCAAGTAGTTAACTCAAGCCAAGGAATCATATCAAGGTTTAAAAAACAAATAATATAAGTTTAAGAAAATAGAGCACACATTGTTCACTTATTGAAATAATAAAATCACAAAAGTTAGATTATCTTTCTATCATTAAGATGGTTTAACTTGATTTCTAACGACAAGATACATTGGCCTGCCTGGTACGGTGAATTAATCCTTCGTAAATATGAAAGTAAGTTTCAAGTTATTTAGTTTCCCCTCCGCCTCCCACATTCCGTTCGGGCTATACGCATGTAATCAAGTTGCACGGCAGTGCACCAGCCAAGTTTACTCTAACTGTAGCGTTTATTGAAATAACCACTACAAGAAAAGATTAAAACATCAACGAAGCACTGGTGAAGTAATACTAAAGTGGACTTACCATGCCCCATCGCCCTATGTTGTTGTTATCACGTCTCCCGAGCCGGCCTCCCGAACTACACTCCACTATAAACTCTGTGCTAAGACTGACTGAATGAAGCACGGAGTTCAAGTCGGCGCAAGGTGTCATGGGAAAAATAGTGTGACGTATGATGCCCGAGACGTCAGTGAGCGATAGAAACTTTTAGTCTGGATCATTCTCCATGCTCCACCACGCTTCTCGAACCGTCCTTTCGCGTCTAGATGTTCCGTCCCTCTTATGTCGTGTGTTGCGCTTCTCCTTTGTTTTGGCGTTCCCCTCTCCCCCCTCTCTGAGCTAAAATATTGGCATAAATACTGGTGTAGAATAGATGAATGATTACTCTTGTCTGGACTTCCTCCAGGAACACGTTGGTGTTCAGGATGAATACTAAAGGTATAAAATTCTTTTTCGGCAATTGTGTATCAAAATTCCCTTTTGGCTAACATTTGAAATTTAATGAACAAGTCCAATCTTTCAAATAGAAACATAGCATTATTGTTGTTGTCTTGTAGACACGGAGGCCCCTTCCGGGTTGTGTCTAGTAACATTTGGTAATATCATGGAAATGTCAAATTTTTTATGGTTAAATTTACAGCCTGTTTGGCTTAAGAAAAATTAAATCTACTTAGAATAATTTTGCGGGAATTAATGTTCCTTTGTAGAATGTAGGCTAAAAATCCCCTTTTGGGTTTTTGTCAATATCTATAAATATTGTTGGAAAGCTAACCTTTTATTTAAAGACAAGATTATAGTCTGTACAACTGAGAAAAAGGTATTTTGTATCTTAAAATATTGATTTGGTTCTTTACTCTACGTGTTTGTTTTTGATAATTGTGAGTAAGAAATAATAGAGTTACTGCTAGACCGATGTAAAGCGTTGTCATTTCGCAACGTAAACATTATTGACTTAGAGCCATCAGCTCACTTGTTAGATGCCTTAAATGTTTACATTTGTCATTTTACGACTTGAACTAGATAGTAGAATCACTGCTAGATTGATGCAGAGCGTTGTCATTTCGCAACGTAAACTTTGTTGACTTAGAGCTTTCAGCTCACTTGTTAGATTTAGTCTTTTACTGAAGTTGTTAATGCTTTGAATGTTTACATTTGTCTTTTTTACGACTTGAACTATTGATGATTGAGACGATCATGGATGATTCATATTATTATGAGTTTATTATATAACGTTCACACATATATATATATATATATATATATATCCTTCTGTATCATATTTAAAATATCTAACTTTTATATATAAATAAAATACCTTATACTGTTACCTATTCTTTATGTCACTTTGGTACCCTAGTTTCATCTAATCATGGGAAGTTTTTTTTATATAATGGCAAATATTTGAATTGTTTCTAATAATAAATATTTGTAGAGCGGGTTCGCGGAAACAAAACTCAAATGGATCAGTGTACGGTCCATTTGTTTGATGTTAGTCCTATCGGCTCCTCTGAAATATTTGTTTTTTTTATATCTTTTGAATTTTCTGCTAATGGTATCGTTTTTGTTGTTGTACACCGGCCTTAATTCGTTGTGGAATTGAGGAGGTCGCTACATAACGCCAAACACATTTACCAGAATACAACTCAGGACACACTAACCCCCCTGCCCCTTTAGCTCATCTCAAAAAATGACAGGAGCTCAACAATTTAACACATGCCAATATTAACTATTTTAGTCATCTTAACAAAGTTGAAGTTACTAGCTTAAGCAGCTCGTAGGATACAAAATTTAAAAGATGTTTATTTCGGGACTCACTGATCATCAAAACTTACAGGTTGCTTCCAGTCAACACATAGCCTTGAAAACTGGCATAGAGTATATAAACAAAGGGAAAAATATAAAATCACCAACTTTTCAACATGGCTCTTAAAAATTGTTGGGAGGGGGGTGCAAGGTGTAATAGATGGACAGGACTTTTTAATTTTTATCACAGCCAAGTAGCATATCATTTTAAAGACCTTCGTTAGTAAATTCCTAAACCGTTTGTTTCATTTTGATGAACCATAATTAAAATATTATTTTATTCGGTCATTGATTTATTACAGTAAGTAGATATCTACTAAAATTAACGTATTCTTATACCTAATCTTTACAAAGAGTATCGATATTCCACCAAAGACATTTATGTAAAAAAAGTGCCAAATTCTACAGCATAAAAACCCTTAAATTATTATACACTTGAGCTAGAGACTTAAAATTGGCCTAGTGCACTTAGATAAAGTTGAAGTGACGAGTTATTTGAAAAGACATTTAAAGATTATCTTGGCACTTTAATATCTCACTTTTTTTCGAGAATGAATAATTGAATAATTTTTGTGGGGTAGAATTTGGCTTGTTGCTTGGGTTTATTACACTAAAGGGGTGGAATTAAGGATAGTAGACTATAGATAAGTTTACCAAGAATGTTTATGGAGGAAGAGTTGGAAACTACCTAGTTAAATCCACCCTCAGTTATCCAAACTGTAATTTGGACACCTACCTATCCAGCACCGGCAAAATAGACTAAATGAGCTTGAAATTTAGACCCCGCACCCACAGTTGAGGGTAGGTAACAATTTAGATAAAATGGAAAAATTGTTCTTAGAGTCATATAAATGTAATAAAATAGTCCAAACTTGTTAGATTCAAATTAACATTGTATTTGCTATTGAGCGTCAACCATAGACATGTTTTATATCTTCAACTTTGTAAGTTCTACACTGTTTGATAGTAGGAATTAAGATAAAATATAGGTTTGGATTGATTTATAGGGCCTATATATCCGTCAATTAGCTTTAAATTTATAATAAATACACACGCATATGTTAAAATAACGTTCGATTGAATCATGAATAAAAGTTATTATTATGATATCAGAATGGCTGGTGAATAGCCATGGAGATACTTAAGCCCAACACTTTGTGAAGGAATACATTTTCTTTTGGGGCAGCCAACCCATGTCTCATTTGGTTTTTATAATATAGCTTCACTTAGCATTAATCATTTCTGCTCTACCGTTGACAAGACTACCAGGGTTCCTGTCTTTTGCCTTACCGTAACCAGAGGTGAATAAAGGTATATGCAGTAAGTGTAGTAAGTGGGCCCTACACTATCAAGGTACAACCAAATTCCAGCAAGAAATATATATACATAATACATATATTGAAAATAGTAATATGCCTGGTTTATTTTGATACAAATTATTTGTCTTTTTAGTTACACCTTACTTGATTTAAAAGGCTTTAGATATATTTATAGGTATTCACCGTATGTATATCATGAATATAATATTTTAAGCCAAGGGTAAAATTTCATTTTCAACGATTTTTAGCTCATAAATACATTTTATCGCGGATTTATTTAAATAACTATATAAGTAAATTTTAACACGAGACTTTGAATAATATATATATATATATATATACACACACACACACAAGGCCCCAAATAAGAACCGCATGAAAATAAAGGAGCTATGATTTATCACCAGTTTATCTCATGGAAGCGTTAATGTGATATAATGGGAGGTTTTAAATATAGAAAAATTTAATTTTTGGAAACGAAAACTTCATCTTTTGTGTTTGGAGTGTTCTCTTACTCCTATTAAATTCATCCGAGTGCATATAGATATGTTGGACCTAATTTTTGTGCTAGCAATATATGTTGGGTTTTGGAATATTATTTTAGAACCTCTATTTATTTGTTCCCCCCTATTTTCTTACTCGCCTTTCTAAACCAAATTTTAAATCTGTTTGTATTAAAACTATCAATTTTGAGTATTTTAGTAAGTCTGGTATGTTTTGAGGTTAAATATGTTACTAATAAGATTGTTAATATACGCTTTGATAAATGAGCAACAAATATAGGTATAATGATAAAAATTGCCTTTAAAAACAGATAATATTATTTTGAGAGATTTTTTTTTATATAAAAGTTCACTGTTGGATTCTAGGTTTCCCCTTTACATCTTTTCATGGAAGAAGCATTTTTTACGGCCATAAAATATATGTATTTCCTTATTGTTTTCTTTTTTCCCCACCTCCCATCTGTTTCGAGAGTGAGCGAGTAGGACACCAAGATTCATAACACCAGATTAATTACGTTTTTGTTGAGATGTGGTTTTGTGGTGGAGCTCCAAAAGGGCTGAACATCGAACACACTTTTTTCTTAATTAGTTGCCGGGCTCCCCAGGCCGATCACATTAATAACTGTTCCCTTGGACATAACAATCAAATTTTCATAAGAACAAGCTTTCTAACCACCCAATGTTTTAATAATACAACGCAGCGTTGAACCGGCTCTTCCTAAAAGTAATAGGTGTGGACTAACCAAGTAGAAACATTTTTTGGAAATATTAGATCGAAATAGAAAATACAAAGTTATGAAGAATTATTTAATTAATTACAGATGAATATTTATATCGAAAACGAGTCTGTAATTCATCATGTAAAGGTTTCATCTACAGTCCAATTTTCTTAGGAAGGGTCAGACAGTTTGAAAAGCTACTATATTTACTTTCATACATCATATCATGTTAAATGTAGCTGTGACTTTCGAAAGAAATTATCACTATTTAAGAAATAACGTTAATAATATAGTAAAATATAAAATTTTGGTCACAAAAAGATATGTTTGTATCATATATATTTAAAAAGACGTTCCTGATAAAATTGAAATGAGCCTTTTCGCTCACAGTAATTGTCAAGTGGTCTGGGACACTACAATTTATATTAAGTTTCCTTTTATTTTTTACGGAATATTTTCATACAATTATTAGAAAGAGTCAAATCGAGATATCTCAAGTATTTAAATTCGCACTTTAGTTTAATTTATACTAATGTCGTTAACAAAAAAATACTATCAATATTTTCAATTTATTTTTTTAATGCTGTGTCCTATCACACTTCCGGGTCATACGCGTATTTACTAACTACGTTAATGTGTTAGAATGAAGAAGGTTGAATTTAACGGAAGTGTACCTACATTCGCGTGTAGGAAGAAAGGAAAACCATTTAGGAAAAGCCACCCTGAATACACCCGACAAAGATTCGAGCCCTGTTCTCCCGTCTCAGGCAAGCTTGTCTATAATCTCGCAATTTGCGAGAGTGACACCTTTGAGCATTCGGCTAACGCAGCGGGTTGTTGTCAAATGAATTACAATAAAGGAATAAAATGGATTCCATCTGTCTTCTCACACAAGTGACAGTGTTTCCTGATGTGATGCAGACCAGATATGTTAATTATTCAACACTATGATCAGATCCAATATAAACGCATCTATTTATCCCCTCTCCTGTGTTTCAATCATCTGAATTGTTTACAGTAAAATCTTCGTCCTAAGCGATGGCGTGAGTTTGAATGAAGGTGTGAAAGAATTTGTTATCTAAGAGCTCCCAGCAATCATAATATCCTTATCAGTTAGTGAGTAAGACTACAGTGTTAGGTGCCATAGTGCCAATTCAGGCCATCTTAAAACTTTACCCATTAAAGGACAAAGGTTTAGAAAGGTTAGATACTTTTTAACTTACCAGAAGACATGATGAAGAAGCCACAGCAAAAATCAAAATGTATAAAACCACCCTCAGTGTTCTTGTGTAAAAGCACCCTCAGTGTACATATGTAAAAGCACCCCCAGTGTTCCTGTGTGAAACCACGCCTAGTATATCGAGTATTTGAACCTTAAGGGGATGGATCACCATTGGGGTAGGTAGGGTTTCTAGGCGATTTCTTTCTAATACATGTTTATCTAAATAATTTATTTTCAACGTTTTATAATTTTATGTATCCCACCAGATGTCGTTGAAAATGAATTATCATGTGTATGCGTGTGTAAGCGTACAGTTATTATAATTACAAGTACAATCAATTGAGCAAATAACTACAATTATAAAATGAGAATCGAATCAGGAACATTTGGAACATTTGGAACTAGTTCTCCACGCTAAATTGAGTGATCTAATACCCTGGGAATTTCTTGTATATTTAAACATTGATCACACACATAATTATTTATGTATATGATAGCTGTTGAGATTTAATAACATGCAAGTACAGTTGATATGTAGGCTATGAGCTTAATAGTTTAATGTTTAATAAGAAATAATTTATTCAGCAAAATATATCTTGTTTATCTATAAATATTATTCCATATTTGACTCAAGAGACTCAAATAAAATCATATTTAACCCAAATAGTTGCATATTTGGAGCTGGTCTAAGGCATTATACATGCCACATTTAACCTGATTGCCATTGACAGACGGGTCTAAGTTTGCATCTCAGCAGGATGCACTGGTGTTGATTTTACAAGAAATAGAAATAGTTAAATTTTAAAGAGTTATTGTAAAATTAAAACAACATGCCAAAATATGATAAACAGTTTTGTAGTCCTATTCTAATATGTTTACTATAGTGATTACTCTTGATCATCCGCATCGGTGGGCACGTGATCTAATTGTCACACTCTTTTAGTTTGGTTCGCCGATGATAAGCAGGTCGTGGTTCGAGCCCTAGGTGGGCATATCAAGGGAAAGTATGTTTTTATAATGTTTTCCCAATCACCCTTACAGCAATGTGTGTGAATTTGCTTGAAATTTTACCACAGTTGCTATCTGATTAATCAGTGTGAATAGCCCGGATTCATAGTAAACGCATAGTAAATGAAAAACAAAAATAACGATTAATCCAAAAGAGTAAGAATTTGAAGGACTTTTAGGAAAACATACATCAGTACTAGCCTGGGTGAAGAATGCAGGTCTCCTTTCATTAAAAAAAACACCATGCGCGCCCGATCAGGGTTCTGACTTTAGACCCAATCCCCAGGGTCAGCACGTTGATCTAACAGTTTGCTCTATCTATTTAGATAATCTGATACAAATAATGGGTTTGTGTAATATTTTTATAATGATAGAACAGTAAATATTATCAATCAGCAAGTAATACAGGACAATACAGTCTGCATAGCCACCAATACAGGCTATTTATAATTTATATTAACATGTACTCCCATTTTGTCAAAGTAGTTATCATAAGTTAAATTTGGTTGTTAATAGACCTACAAATAATTTTTAAAAAGTGTCTGGAACTGCAATGAACTGTTTAATAAACATCAAACACTTCTTGTAAACGATTCTACAAGTTATAATATACTATTATTGTATAGGCTACAACCCATTCTCGTGGTTCTCAAAACATGGTTAGCGGTCGGGTTCGTAGAGAGTACATATATATTCTGTGAAAGAGCTAAGGAAAACTAGATTGGCAAGCTAAGTCCGCTAAGTCAACAACGCTTTTTTCACAAGTAGCAATACATGTGAAATGTGTATTAGAAACTAAGTTTAATAAATATGATTTCTTTTACAGCTTGATAAACACATACATTAATAGAATTTCTGGCTTCGGCAAGGAGACAGGTAGGTAGTATACTAAGGTGTGAAGTCCAAATGTGCAGCTAACGATTATCAAGATGTCTGCTATTTGAAAAGAATGAGAAACACAGATCCATCAAACACACGGTCAGTACTAGTACTTTCTAGCAGATAAAGACAGGCTCAGTGCTAATACAGTCTAATAGATAAAGACAAGCTCAGTGCTAGTACTGTCTAGCAGATAAAGACACGCTCTGTGCTAGTACAGTCTAACAGATAAAGACAAGCTCAGTGCTAGTACTGTCTAACAGATAAAGACACGCTCTGTGCTAGTACAGTCTAATAGATAAAGACAAGCTCAGTGCTAGTACTGTCTAACAGATAAAGACAACCTCAGTGCTAGTACAGTCTAACAGATAAAGACAAGCTCAGTGCTAGTACTGTCTAACAGATAAAGACAACCTCAGTGCTAGCACTGTCTAACAGATAAAGACAAGCTCAGTGCAAGTACTGTCTAACAGATAAAGACAAGCTCAGTGCTAGTACTGTCTAACAGATAAAGACAA
>CABFWB010003413.1:67370-79995 GCA_902151455.1 Timema bartmani
ACAAGGGGAGGCCACGACGTTCGGATCACGGATTATCTTTAAACTTTGCACACTTTTAGTAGTCCATTAGGACAACATAATGTGCAAGTAGTAAGGCGTACTACTTAGGCGTTTTCGAGAAAATCGCAAGAGAAGTTTTACGCGTCGAATATGTACTGATGCGTTGCGACAATGAGCACGATATGGTGGCGGTCGAGTGGTTAGCGCTACAGCTCCGTAATCTATAGATAGCTGGATCGAGTCCCGCTCATCTTTTTTTTTCAACACTGGTCATATTCTTTCATATATATTACAATTCAAAGGTAATATAATGAAAAAATACGTGTATTTGCATGAACTTTTATTGAATTTCCAATGTTATTTGGCTGTTTACTCGAAAACGCCTAAGTATTACGCCTTACTACTTGCACATTATGTTGTCCTAATGGACTACTAAAAGTGTACAAAGTTTAAAGATAATCCGTGATCCGAACGTCGTGGCCTCCCCTTGTTAGTGAATGTCCAATGAAATAAACAACCGAAAGTCCGTGTCCATCACGTATTTTTATCAAAATAAACTTGACAAACGTGGCAACACCGCTAACTCTAGACTAGAGGTAACTCAACAGTCAAAATATTTCGGTGAGCACAAGTTTCGTTGATATAGTTTCTCATGATATTTTAACTTTATCATCAACAGCAGCCAAATGGGATGTGAGTTTAACGCCTTAGACCACACTGCCACCTTTGCAAGTTTTTATAATGTAGTGCATCGAGATTTACTACCCATACGAAGTATTCACATTTAGGTACAATACACTTATGGGGTAGGGATGAGGAAGTTAGAATTTATAGGAAATGAGTGGAATTTGTGGGAAGGGTGATTAAGAAGCCAGTCAGAAAAATATACCGTCATTATACCTAACCGGGATTCGAAATTAGTCACCAGTAAGCTAGACCAGACGAGGCTAACGTCCTAGCCCGCATGCCCACTTATGTGAGTGTTGGCAAGTCGAAGCGAATTGAATTTGTCCTACCACAACTATATGGTTATTACATAAAGTAATTACATTGTAATAAAATAAGTTTAGATTTATAGAATGTGTGTTCAAATCTCGCTTTAAAATTACATTAATGAGTTATTATTTAATCGGTCGGTACCTAGATCTTTCATATATTAGCTCTTGATAATTTTAATTGATCTTGTAACGCTCCTTTTATCCTAATGACTATGTCACCATTAGCCTATTTAATCAATTTAATGTACAACCATCCCCTATTATTACGATAGTGTATGTTAAATTACTGAATTTTAAATAGAAATTAAATTGATTATGATCGTATGATGGATCTTTATTGCGTTGTGTTTAATTATACTATGATAAAATAAACTTTAAATAAGTCAACAGTCTAGGAGGCCGGAAGTAGCAGTAGTAAAATCAATAAAAATAAAATAGTTAGGATATTACGCGCGACCACTTTGCAAGAAACTACTATTGGAGCTTC
Organism: Timema bartmani; assembly: GCA_902151455.1. NCBI lineage: Eukaryota > Metazoa > Arthropoda > Insecta > Phasmatodea > Timematidae > Timema > Timema bartmani. The sequence continues at coordinate 68,856 of CABFWB010003413.1, forward strand.
TGCCCTTCTTAGATTATCAACGACATGAGAAAATAATCTTCTTCTCGGGCCTTTTATGCTCTCAGATAACACCACCCTTGCACGTCGATCAATATAATGCGCAGAAACAAGTTTCTCGTAATCTATTTCTGAAGCCATTTTGATGGCTACAAAACTCCACCATGCTTAGACCACCCTTGCTTAAAAGGATTTTTTTACTATTGGTGTTTTTGCCCACCTACACATAAAACCATTTTGAAAATCTCCCTTAACTTGGGCTCTTATTCAAACTCCCTTGAAGACCTCCACGCTCCTGTGGGGCGACACTAAAATGGTTGTAGATATTAATACATAAAATATCATTATAGTAGTAAATAGGCATACATATACAATCAAAAACTTAACTTATTCACCTACATACCCTTTGTATCTATACAGTATTACTATTTTATATGAGTTCAATAAACTACTACTACTACTATGACTCGATCCTCTGTTGACGTGAAATCTGTTAGCGAGACTGCGTTTGACACGTTAGCTTGCAAGGATTGAAAGAGTTATTGCAGGTTGACCCAATCAAGATGATACCTTACTCTAGCTTGAACAAGGGATACACGAATCTTCACAACGTGATCGACGTCTATTCCAAACGGGCTGTGCTGGGCTGTACCCGTCAAGGCAAAGACGGGGGAAAACAATACTACGTCTATAATGCATATCCTTGGATAGGTTATTGCAAAATCTTGGTTACCTCCCATACGTCATTTACAGACGGATATTAATTCATAGTTTTAAAACTTTGATTTCAAAACTCTCATGGCGGTAAAGAGGATCAATCAATATGCAACGTACACCAACGTTAGATCAGTGCCGTGAAATGATTCAATTGAACATCAAAGAACATGATAACCCGCTTCGGTGGCCGCGTGGTCTAACGTTATACTCTTGCAGTAGACTATACTGCCGATGACGGGGAAATTGAAGTTCGAATCTCAGTCAAGTGTACTGAGGGTGATTTTCCAAACTGGTCTTCCAACATCCCTCCACGCAAATTCAGGTACACTTCATCTGAATATAACCTTCTTAATCCCTAGAACTATAAGCGTACTTAGTACATAAGCGTATAGCCCGAACGGTGCTAAAAAACATTATGTGGACGAGATTAACAATTAAAAGATCGTAGAGATGGATCAATATGATTGATTCTTTACTAAACGATTATAGTCTACCGTCAAAATGAGATCGATAGAAGCTAAGGATGACAGACTTTTATGAACCATATATCTGCAGGCCAAAACGGACGGAACTACACCGAAAAGATATATTTTGAATCAGTAAACGTAAGGATGTTTTCGCAAATTAATATACTAAAAACTTCTTCGTGGAAGTGTTCTAGTTACGTAAAGTTGCCTAGAAGATTCCTAGAATTTTCCTAGTTGAAGCTATGAAACATCAACCTCTCGTAGGAGCATTCTATGGCAAGTATATCGGGAAGACCTCGTATCCGGACGTGTATTTTGTAGAGAAGATCATGAACATGGACAAGGAGTTTCATCGCATTCAAAACTGTTTAGATGTTTACGCTAGAGGCTGGAAGATAAGAGCGGGATAGAGATTACAGACAGGGGGTTAACGTAATTCATCGAGGATAAGAAAGTTTACAGTGAGTCGTGTAGCGGATCGCTTCACTGGCTGTGAAGCCATAATCTGGGTGTGTGTGAGCCCAGCCAGTTCATGGAGGCCTGCTCCAACACCTGCCATGTGTACAAACTGAAAAATTGTAAACGTCCCGAGATCATTTGCGTACAGCACGCTGAGGAGCCGGAGGAGGACCTGTTGGATGAAGATGCTTTGGGCGTGCGTTAGACCAAGTCGAGTAGCACGAATACGCTTGAGCTATGAGTTTGTCAGAACTTAAGAAGGATCAAACCTATAACGTATGTCACTTACCGGGAGAAGAAGTTAAAGAAGAAGGTTACATGACTGAAAAACCCAACATCATTTTGCTCAATAATCTAAGGAGAGTATTAATACCCGTTGAGAGCTTTGGGAGGGAATTGATAAGTTGGTTTAATGCCTCCCAACGGGATCTAGCCTATTTAGGAAGTGATATTTACAAACTTTTCAAGTGTTAGTGTCTGATAGCCTAGTGGTTGTTCTCCGATGTTGAAAACATACCTATATATTCCTAAAATACTAAATTTTGTGCATGGGCGGGATATCCTATCTTATTTATATGCACGATTGTCATTTTACCATGAAATATTAAGTTTATTTAAAGAATCTACATTATTTATTTAACTTTTAACTAAAAATAATGTGTAAAACCTATCTTATTTGTTTGTACAATGATCATAAACTCATTATTTAACTAACCTTAGGGGATCTGCTTTTGGAGGGAGGGTGGGCGAGTATGCATGATATATTTATACATTTTTCTGTGCTGGGGCCTGGGGTTCAATCCTCGGTCCTGGCACAGATTTATCTGATTGCCAAACCCTTCCTTCAACTCTGACAAGACGTGTATTAATTACAACTTGTGAATGTGTGAAATGCTAGGCCTCCACCGTGGTTCGGATCCCACGTTAAACTGTAGGTCCTCCATTTCATCTCACAATCACCCTACCACTACACATTTGCGTAAGTGTGTGAAACCCGAACAGGTAGTAAGATGCGGTGCTAATAATAATAATAATATATATCCATTAGCCTTATCATAGTGTTTGGTATGGAAGACAGAAGATGCCACCTGGGTTGGTAAATTGGGTCCCGTCTGCAAAAATCATGTAAAATTGGCTCCCGGTTTGAAAAAGTTATAGGTTAGATGGGTCCCGGTTATAAAAAAAGAGTGTAGGTAAAATGGGTCCCATCTTCTGGGTCCCGTCTTTTGTTAGCCTATTAGCGTTATCCAGGAGAGACCACGTGGAGGTTGGCTGAATAGTCCCCCAAAAATGTGTTTGGTTTCCTTCTAAACACTTTAAAATATCGACAGATCCTGCTGCACGTCAGAATTCCTTATTAATCAACTGGTAAAAACTTAAAACACACTGTTTTGATAAAAGCAGATCTTGTGATATCTCCAGTCTTGAACTCAACCATTTTTTCTCTCTGAAATTACTCCTTTTCCATGGTACGCTTCTTTTTATACCCTGTACTTCTTGATAAAATGTACACACTAGATCAAATGTCTTTCAAGATTTCAACAAATTTATAAATATTAGCGTATTTGTTATAAAATAGTGCATTTAGTCTTGAATGAAATGATTTACAACTGTTGGTAGTGCGATTTGTTGTTGCTGCGAGTTCAGCCCAAATAGTGGGCGGAAATACTGCATCTGGTGAAATGTAGGTATTGAATACGTAGTCGGTGAATAATATAACTTTCTCCTCTGTGGGTAGAAAATACATCAAGTTTTCGATGAAACAGTCTGCGGTGTCTTCTGGATTCAGAAAAGAAAGTCCCAAAAAAATTCAAACAATTTGCCGGTTTCTGAATTTGTTTTATATTCTTTGTCTAGTCCTAACTGCTGGATATTTCGCCACCAGCGCAAGTCAAACGTTCAAGTCCATCCTTCAGAAGTTTGTGATAACAAAACTTATAACCATGAAATATAAACATCGTCTTATTCTTTTGACTTGTCATAGCTTCCATTGTACCGGACTGCCCTGCTCTGTGTAACTGAGCTCTGATGTTATGTAGGCCAACAGCGTAAAAAGAAACTGCTCTGCACTGTTTAACTGACAACAGCGCAAACAAAAATGTACAATGTAAATGTGAAACAGAATTATTAGTGTAGATAATGCTTAAATTTAGCAAGTATAGTAATACTTTTCAAACTACAGCCAGGTGTAACACGCGGGCCCATTTTACCTATCCATTTCTAAATATTGGGATCCATTTTACCTATCCATTTCTAAATATTGGGACCCATTTTACATATCCATTTAAAAGTAGTGGGACCCATTTTACGTATTGGTGAAAGGGGGCACAACTCTTGGGACCCAATTTACGTAGCCCCGATGCCAGATGCCACTGGCAGAGGGTATGTAGCCTGATCTATATATATAGTATATCTACGAGGATGCGAGGGCATGGCCTGGATATATAGAGAGATTGTCTATCCATAATGATCACAGGGTATTGACTGGATGGAGGGAATGAGGATCAGGGTATATGGCCCGGGAGGAGAATAGACTGAGACAAGGGTGAGAGGATAATCGACGGAGAGGGGAGGAAATAGGGTAGTGATTGGTGGGAAAGGTACGGTATGAAGAAAGGTGGGGATTGCCCTTAAAGTGACTCCATACATTAGTAGTGATGGGCACAATCGAGTAATTCTAAGAATCGAGTAATTACTCGATTCTCTTTAAAAAGAATCGAGTAATCGAGTAAAATTACTCGAGTAATTTTTAGCAAATCATCTACTCGAATCGTCCCGTGGCAATCGGTTGGACAATATTACTCGGAAGTCTTGCAATGGAATTCGATACTAATAACAAGTCCATACATAATCTCTTCCTGTAGAAGGCACTCGACACTGACCTCCATCCCGTTATTTTCATGTTTCACTTTACATGTACAGTCAATATGAAAGTATGCGTTTTAAGAAATGTCTCACAAATAAAAATTGTTTTGTGCTCTTTTTAATAAAATAAACTTTTCTTTAAACGTTCATGTTAAAGAAATTGATAATAATTGTACCTTTTTAAAAGTGAAAATAATTGTTTTTTTTGTTTTGTATCTTACTCTAATTAGTTTCAATTTATAAATAATCATATTTTATTAAAGAGAAATTAAAATAGTTAAGAAAGACAATATCTAGTTTCGTCAATGCGATTGTGAAAATAAGACTGCCGAGGTGCCGAGTAAAAAGAATCGAGTAACTTTCATCGAGTACTTTTGAAAAGAATCGGAAATGTGATACACTTAGCTAGTAGCATGCTTTTCGATTGTGTACTTTACATCTGCGAGTAATTTGTATTGAGAATGCATGTGCAACGTTTAAACCATAAAGGGTCATTTTTGCGTGGCAGCGGAAACTGTTGATGAAAAATGAGCTCTAAGGGAATATACCTTTTAAATGGAAATTACGTGGTAAACAGTCTAGCCAATAAGGTCGATTCTTACTTCTCTGGTAATAAAAGAGAGAATAAAAGAATAACATGGTCCGAGTAAAGTTACTCGAGTAATCCCGGAAGAATCGAGTACTCCCGATTACACAACACAATCGAGTTACTCGATTATTTTTACTCGATTGTGCCCATCACTATACATTAGTCTTATGTCCTTGCAGTGATGTACAGGTAATTATACATAAGGAAGTGGAAATAATGGCGGGGATAATCTATTGTTTTCCCTCTAAAGTAAATTTGCTAGTTACTAGAAAACAACTTTTTTTCTTCTATTAGAAAACCCAACCGTGTATTTGGATTAAAAACTCTTTAATAACACGGACATTAAAATGAACTATTTTATAAAATTAATGTTTTATAAACTAGATTTTTAAGCTTACAAATTAAAAAAATAGCCTGTTTTATTATTCCCAAATATTTAATTCTAACTAAGTATTAGCGAATGTTTTGTAAACTACATATATTTTAATTTTCCTAGCTCTTGATTCAAACCAAAGGCCACTTGCACCTGAAATAAAGTCTGATTTGAGAGTTAGACCATGCAACCATAGAAAACTCTGACCTTACTGGGATTTGAGTGATAGCGGTTTGGGTAACGCATTGTGAGGTGGTGGGGTGGGGGCTTAAGTGGCTTGGAAGGGGTTGATAAGATTTTGAAAAGAATATTAGAGTGATTGTTATATGCTGTGAAATAATTTGAAATAATATTAAGTTACTTCTAATATAGTTACATGTTAGAAAACCAAACTAACGGGTTCATCCAAACAACAAAACATTTCAAGTTAGTATTTTATTTCTTGAACCAAAGATAAAATTATGGAGTTTAAAAAAGGTTTTGAATTAATTTATAGATTTAGTTCAAAACTACATCAAAGTTATTAATATAGTACAAATTGACGTCACTCCTTAGATCATAATATTGTTGACAGATTTCCTTAGCTAACAAAACTTATTATTTCTATGCTGAATGGATATATAATATTTATTTAATTTTAACTTGAATTTCATTTACCATTACTGATATTTTATATTAATTTTCATTCTGGGGGAAGTGGGAGAGGTTTGATGGGGGTTGATCACCCAAATACCTTCACCCCCTTGGATACAACTGTGCGTATTAGACAAAGTACGGTAGACACCCCACAGCAAACGGACAGTTTGCAAGTTTAATGGATTACATATGTGTACCAGTCATTTAATTTGAAATGGTTGCAAGCTCTATAGCTTGTTTACACTATAGTACCTATATAATAGGACCATATGAGTCATATATAAACCACATAGCGCTTTTCACTACCTTCTTCGACCCTGCTCCCCACCATGTAACACCAAGTAGACATTTAGTCTGACCCCTTCCCCCTCCAAACCTGTGCTACGTAATTTTTCACATAAATAGTGAGTATCATTATTTTATAGGGAAGCTTTTACATTTAATAATACTCAGAATACATTTTAAATACTGAATATAAATAAGTATTTTAGAGAATGTTATAACCATGATTTTTTTTATTATTTATTAAAAATATTTTATTTTTTCAACAATAGTATTTAATTGTAAGTTCTGTGATAAGCTCTGATAAAACTGTGATGTCCGCACCCTCCCCTCATGTAACACCATGTAGACATTCGAGCTCCCCCATATTCCCCTCTCAACAGCGTTACGTGGTTTATTGATGATCCCATAGTGGAGCCAACCCTGGTAAGACTGTAACATTTCACCCTAAACGTAGTGTACTAATAAACATATACACCTAGGACAAGATAATAGCCTATGAAGCAGCCTTATTGACAGTAAACTGTACCAGTTGAAGTTAAAATCTCAGCCATACGCACTTGTGGTGGGTTCCCACATGTGACCTCATGTGACCTATACTTAACGCTTATCCTATCCCCTCTCCATTCTATAATACGGGGTAATATTTTCCAAAAATATTTATTTATCCTTACACAAACAAAGTCTTATGGAACTTTGGCCCCACCTAGTGGTCGAATTTGTCTCCTAGATCCGCATTCACCCTCCCTACATATTCGGCCGTCGATAGATGAATGCCACTGTTAAACTATGTGTAAATAATCAGTCCAAAGCTACGTTTATCACTCGAGTATTGTTTGGCATCTGAAGAGGGCGTTTCAAGAACCAGTATACGTAGATTACACTCTCCGAGAAGAACATGGACACTGGCTTCATCTCTACATTCAAGGTAGAAAAAAGAATAGAAATAGGAAGAAAAGAAATAAAAAGAGAAGAAGCAATATTCTCCCTCATCATCGTATTGTTATCTAGTCCTTTTATATCTTCTTTTTTTTTTGTTCTTATACATACCTTCGTACTCCCTTGTCTCTCTTAATAATAATCTGTCTAGCCCGTACGATAAATGGCGCCTAACAAATATTCATCGCTGTTGACCGCTGAGTACCAACTTCAGCACAGAAGATATGCATAAACAAATCTATGTAAATGGTTAAAGTGAAGGGACATATCCTTACGCTGTGGTGCTACTTTTGGGATTGTCAATTCTGGAACTTTAAGACAGCTAAAAAAACCTCTTATCAATCGAAAATAAAATCATGTGGTGACCTTAGTAAATATTACTTATTTGTTAGTCAAGGTAGTTCAATGATTCCAACTACTTTATTTAACCTCAAAACTGCGCCCTCCCACGTAAAAGTAGGTTTTTTAGTACCGTGTCTTACTACCCGTTTTGGTTATATGCTTATGTACTAATTACTCTAATCTTTTTAGGGATGAGGAAGATTATTTTGTAGCAAATGTACCCGCATTTGCGTAGAAGGATAGAGGTAAACCATTTTCTAAAAACCACCCTCAGTAGTACATCTGTAGATGTAGTTGAAAGTGAGGTAATTTCATCCTTTTTTATGATTTTTAAATTATGGAATTGTAAATGAAGGTGGTTTAAATCTAGAGGGATACATCAGTCAATTCCTTTAGCCTACATTTTGGAGTAAAGCATAATATTTTAAAAATAAAACCACTTCTTAAGTAACTCGTGATTTCTGGACTTTAGTGATCTGGCTGGCGACCTCTTGGTGTTATTATCATTTCGACATGTCTTGTCTCCGTAAAGGATTATAAGAGTCATTGTGTAGCAAGTTCCATGAAACAACGGCCGTAGAAAGGTTGTTGGGAAGGAAGAGGGGAGGGGGTGAACACCCCCTGTAAATTCTTGGACCCCCCTTGAGATTGATGGACCCCTTAAAGTGGAGGCCCATACATGGTATTAGAACTTTAATTAGATATAGTATGTTTAGTGAGGAGTGTGTAAAGACGAAATGAGACTCATGTGAAAAAACACCCCATATGCATCTAGTCGGTATTGGAACTCTGACTACCACGTAATCACTTATCCAGACCACTCGTGCGCGTTTTGGGTTGCATAAAATTGTGACATACTAGTGCTTCAAATAACATATTCAAAAAAGTTTGTTTAAATATATTATTTTAATAATAATATAATATTGCGTGACTGGATTACATCACTCATAGCCCAGTTTGTGGAAATATTATTTGTATTTATGTAGCGTTGTCCAGGGAACGCCCGAACGTACTAATCGTACCTTCTTTCCGCGGAGGCTCTTTCCACGTTCCGATAAGATGAGGTGATGGTGATAGTGAATATAAGGCTGAAAGAGAGTATGAAGGTCTGGAACCAGTGGAAGCACTTAACCTAATTTAAGCCTATTTAACCAAATTCTGGTGACCGTTGGGGAAATTTCCCTCTCGAGAAAAATACCAAAGGTACCAGCTGGTAATCGAACCTGAGAACCCTAGGCTCGTAGCCAAGTGCACTGACTACTAAACCACGTGGCCGACTATCAATTTAATAAGAACATTATTTAAATAGTTAATAAAAGATTGTACATTTGGTAGAATTGAGTATTGGCTTACCCATGGTGTAATAAAGACGGATGAAAGTCTGTCGGTGACAAATACTTCAACTCGGCGACAAGGACTTCCACTATTCTATTCTCGGTAAAACAAATGTCTGTAAACTACCTCTAAACACCCATACATTTTGTAGCCTATTATTTATACCTTTTTCACTTGAAGCATTAGAATTAACTGTTTAAATAGTCACTTATCATCCTAACTATGATAAAATATTAATAAAAACTACGCTGTACTTTAAAATAGAATGTTTGTAATGATAATACATCGCTTTCCATCATTTCATTTTCACGGGAGTGTCAGACCGTAAAGTTATAAGACTATTAGAGATTAAGATGGAAGGAAGACCACGTTCTAATATATACTGGTCTGGCAACTATTTAGTTCCAGTGATCAAATGGTAGTAGAATGGAAGGAAAACTTGGTCGGTTTATGAGTCTCTCGACTAATGTTCATTTGAGTAATTTGTAGGTGTTAAATGCTTGTTTAAAAGTTTTCTTATGAAACCACAAATTCAGTAGTATTTTCTGATTAGTATTAGTAATTTTGACTTTAGAGTTGTGTGTTATTTTCAACTAATATCAAAGTGTAAAAACGTATTTTGTGTCTTATGGCAGACAAGTCGATTGTTACCGTGAAATTGCAAGCCTTGATGCTGGAGCGAGCTTAAGAGGTCTTGTAAAATAAATATATTATTTTTATTCTCGTCACCAACATCATGGAGGCCATGACACGCTCTTTCGTAACCGATATCAATTATATGCGTGATAAGGAAACTTAATTTCTACAGCTATAGAGGATGTGGGACAATACCAAAGGCATGAAAAGATAAAATACAGTTTCGTTACCTTGACTCCTACTTTAATAGTAGATTGCATACTAATAGCATAATCTGAAACTACATTTCATCATACACTGCAAAAAAATATTCGACTAGTATAAACACCATGCAGAGTAAATTTATTCCTTATAGTGATAAAACTGAGATTTACATATATCAAAGTTTACGATCGTCTGAAGTTTACTCAATTGGGATTTAAGTCGTATATTTTTAAAACTGTGCAATGTTCTGGATAATAATTGTTGTACAGACTTTTTTTTTTCCTATGGTATCTTTGACCTGGAGAGATATATTATCTAGTTCGGGTGACTATGTGTGTAGACTATTGGCCTCTCATGTGGTACAGAGCGTTGCCCAGGGTACACCATAGGAGGTTGTCTACACGTCGTACCAGCAATGAGATGATGTGATGATAGTGATTATGAACGTGGGGAGCAGGGAGGGATCTTAAACCTAACCGACCCTACCCTGGTGACCGTTGGGATAATTCCCCTTTCAGGAAAATAACCCACGATACCAGCCTGGAATAGATCCCGGGACCACTAGGTTTGTAGCCAGATGAATTGACCACTATACCATTATCACATAGTGATGGTGTTGTATTCACTCGTTATTTAAAATCAAAATATTTCAAATAAACAGTGACCAGAGGAGGGAATAATAAATCTGCATATGTAACATTTTACTATTGTAGACACAAAGGTGAGTATTGTAATGTCATTTCACACACACACACATACACACACACATACACACACACACACACACACATACACACACACATACACACACACATACACACACACATATATATATAAATACCTATTCTTTTTAAAATATAATGTATAATATACTCTTATTTACTTTATTTATTTAGCACCACGTCTTACTATCTGCTCAGGTTTTACACATATGTACTAATTACGCTAATGAGTTTGGGATAGGGAAAGTTGTATTTAGAAGAAGTGTACCAGCATTTGCGTGGAAGGTCAGTGAAAAACCATTTTGGAAAACTACTCTCAGTATACCTGACCGGGATTCGAACGCCAATCTCCCTGTCATCAGCAGTCTAGTCTAACACAAGAGTGACGCCTTAGACCACGTGGCCACCTAAGCAGGAATGAATGAATGCAAATGTATATTCACAAGGGAATAGTAACAATTAATTAATAAATATAAGAGTTTTTCTTCAGGAAAAATTGGAACATACTATGTATGTATGTATGTATGTATGTATGTATGTATGTATGTATGTATGTATGTATGTATGTATGTATGTA
>CABFWB010003414.1:0-52498 GCA_902151455.1 Timema bartmani
TGAAATATATAATATTGCAATTATGAAAATGATTATGTCAAAAGCCCCCCTCCTCCAGCTAAAAATCCTGGGTGCGCCCCCCTGCTGGTGACAGTTGGGGTAATTCCCCCTTCGGGAAAAGCCTTCAAGGTACCAACCGGGAATCGAACCCTGGACTCCTAGGCTCGTATCCAGGTGCACTGACCACTACATCACGGGACCGGTTATTTCGAGACTTAATAGGCCGTTCTTCCCACAAGTAATTATGGAATTTCAACAGAACCGTTTAAATTGGGTTCACGTTTGCCAACTACTGCAATTACCTCCATTTAATGAATTCACGCGTAACGCGATAATATTTTCTATCGCGACTGAATTACATTCTAAATGTATCTAACTTTTTTTTTACACGGAATATTAGCATTAGTAACTGTTTAGACACATAAGAGGTTGTTGTTCTCCATAACCTGGCATTGAATTCCAAAGGAAGCATTCAAACGGGCATCACGTTTACCAACCACTGCTACTGAAATTACCGTGACTTTCATGAATCACGCGTATCGCGATAGTAATCTTCGCATCGAGTAAACCACCTTCTATAGCGTCGTCAGCCCGCATTCGAACAATACCGACCGAGCTGCTTCCGTCTGTTGGCGAAAATTGAGCCGGATAGAAGGTGTCATGTTATCAGCACAATGAACCCTCTGACGGTTAATCACAGTTTTCTAGACCAAAGCCGCTACTTTTTCATCCAAGTTTCTCATTTATTTTTTTTAGCACCACGTCTTACTATCAATTCAAGCTATACGCTTATGTAATAATTACGCTAGTAAGTTATGAATGAAGAAGATCGTATTTAGATTAAGTGTACCCACATTTGCGTGGAGATAGAGTGGTAAACAATTGAGGAGAAAATTACCTAAGTATACCCGACCGGGATCAAACCACGATCTCCCCGTCATCGGCAGTCTAGTCTATTGAGGGAGTATCACCTTAGACCGAAGTGGATCTCCTCTATTTTCTTCACGAGACTGAGCTGAACCCGTTTCAGACACAACACTTCACAGAAATATCTGGGATCGATACCAATACCTCTGGATCTGTAGCCAGGAATTCTCGAAATGTGTATTAGCGTTTGTGATTTAAAATCTCTGCTTTATTTGGTACAAGGAATCGCACTTTGAAGAGTAGTTGTGTGTGTGTGTGTGTGTGTGTGAGAGAGAGAGAGAGAGAGAGAGAAAGACTGAAAATGTGAGATAGTTATCTCATTGTTTTATTGATAATTTAAATGAAGCGTTCTCGACTAGGCTTCAGACAGTAACTGTCGATTCACACGTACGCCTAAAACTAGCGCGAAGCAGAAACGTGGTTGCGTGTCGAGATCCAAGCCAATCACAAGATTTCCGCTTCATCGGCGCAAGCTGTTCCGCTAAAACTTAAACTCATATATACTTTGTCAGCTCTGCCTGAGATGTTCGGCACGAGAGAACCAATCAAATCTCAGAACCAGCCCTCTCAAATCAGTGCGCATGCGCATTTGATAACGCATAAATTTTTTTTAATTGCTCCACATTTTGGACAAATTCAAATGTAGGTACATTTCTTACAAATTTCCCTTACCATGTTAGTGTGAGCACAAGGATATCCTGGAAGGGTAGTAAGACATTAATAACAACTTTTACAATTTTGTGATAACCACAGGAAAGAAAGAGAATGTCAATGCTCTTCCCCAATAGTATGCAGGTAGTTTCATCAAAGATGATATTCAGTGTAATGTGGAACAGAGCAGGAAAAATAGGAGTACATAATTTATTTTTTTATCATCGTACGTGACAATAATAAACAATCGATAGAAAATCGCAATACTCCTTCTATTCTTTATCGAGTCAAGTTTTGTGAACGCTGCATAAAATGTTATTCTGTATCTATTTACTGGCAACATTGATAAAGCATTTGCGAACGATAGAAAGAGAAAGACATACATATCGACAGACATTAAATACACATACATACATTAGTTTGAAATTCTTTCCGCTGGCCGCATGGTCTAAGGTGCTACTCTCACAGTAGACTAGATTGTCAATGATGGGGAAATCGTGGTTCGTATCTTGGTCGGGTATTCTAAGAGTTTTATTAAATGGTTTTTCACTCTCCCTCTATGTAAATTCAGGTACACGTCCTATAAATATATCCTTCCCAATCCCTATAACAATTAGCATAATTGGTACATAAGCGTACAAACCGAACGGGTAGAAAGGCAAAGTACCCAAAAAAATATAGTTCGAAGTTTTTTTTATCAGTGTCTTTCTATCGGTTCAGGGCTATACGCACATGTTATAATTACTTTAAAGGTGTAGGTATGAGGAAGGACGTATTTTAAAAGTAACATACCAGCATTTGCGTGGCAGAAGATTGAGAAACTATTTGGGGAAAACCACCCTCTGTAGACCCGACCAGGACTCGAACCTTATTTCCCCGTCTTCAGCAGCCCAGTCTAAAATGAGAATGACGCCTTAAACCACTATTAGCCTAGGTTCCTGGGTTCGATTCCCGGCTGGTACCTTGAGTATTTTGCCAAAAAGGGGAATGGCCCCATTGGTCACCAGGGTTTGGTTAGTTAGGCTTAAGTTAGGTTGTGTTTCCACTACTTCCACACCCTCATGCTCACTATCAGCATCATTTCTTCTCATCGGGACATGGAAAGAGCCTCCATGGAAAGGACGTACGATAAACACATTCTGGCGTGCCTTGAGCAACGGTACATTAGTACTGGATAATCTTTCCACTACTGGATTACGAATGATGTAGACCAGACGTGCAACATTATTATCGAGGATCAGAGTATAATCCGCCAAGTTAAGACTGCTCTCTTTCGGGGTAAATGTAATGCATTTATTGTAAATTGTCCAAGCACTAGCTTTATTCCATGATATATTTAACGTGCACTTTCTGAACCGGCTGATTGACATCTGAAATAATTGGTGTCATTAGATTAATTCTTGATTTCTACTATTTCAACATTATCAACCAATTTTGGGTAACCTGCTTTGGTGGCTGCATGGTGTAAGGCATCACACTTGTAACAGACTAGCTAGACTACAGATGACAAGAAAATCAGGGGTTCATATCCCGGTCGGATATACTAGGGATGGTTTTTAATAAATGGTTTCCCGCTTTCCTATCACTAAAATGTTCCTTGAATTCAACCTTCTTCATCTCGAGCTGATTGGCGTGATTAGTTCATTAGCATACAACCCGAAGATGTAGTAATACGCTGTGATAGTAAAAAAAATTAGGCAAGCAAGGTTGTACAGTTTTTAATAAACCTCGTCGTCCCCCTTGCTAACCTTGTGAGAAAACAATACCCGCTCCCCTAGTTCTGGCGCTTTAGTACCCAAGGTATATATCGCGATTCCACCCAACCCTTGTCTCATCTACATGAAGTGCTATATCCTCCCACAAGGCCACGGGAGACCTGTGTGTGTGTATGTGTGTGTGTGTCTGTGTGTGTGTGTGTCTGTGTGTGTGTCTGTGTGTGTGTGTAACTCCACATGGTATTGACGTGGTAAACAACTCGTCCAGTTCAATGTATAATAAATTGGATGATTCTCCGATCCTACTCTATTGCATCATACTGGCATCTTGAACATTTAGATTAGATTTAAATCCAAACAGTTTATTTCCAACTAATTAGGGTAATAATTTATTCGCAGCTTTATAAAATAAAATCTATTAATTACAGAGTTAGTTGATAAAACAATCTGTGCCCAGTATTCATAATAAGAACCTTTTTTTTAAAAAAATTTTTTTTTGTTGTTGTCAAACTTGGTAGATTTTTACTATATTATTAGTGTTATTGTTAAAATCTATCGAAAGTGACAGCTGCAGATATCATGGATGACGCATGAACTATTATTATTATTATATGTTCTGTCTTGCGACAGGTCCATTCCTTTTGTCAGTGAACTTAGACCGCCAATGCCTCTTCCTTGAGCTCCCAGAATTTTCTTCTTTCCTTCAAGTGAGACAATATTTGAATCCTCCTTCTCCCTAAGCTCTTCTTTCCCTCAACCTTTCCTTCTATGACGTCGTGCAAAAGAGAGTTCCTCCCAAAAATGTGTCCGATCTAGTTTGCTTTGTAACGAAGAATCAACCCACCTCGATAGCCGTGCGGTCCAAGGTGTCAGTCTCACAATATACAGGATTGCCGCTGTTGGATAGGTTGAGGTATAAATTTATGCTCGATGTGCCGAAGATATTTTTCCATGTTTGATTAATTACTTAGGATCTCACATCTTGCCTCCACTAAAAAGACAATGCACTTATTCTCATACATTGGGCCACCGTATGAAGTTAAAAATGGAAGAGAAGGCGAGTTAAGGGCATTTTTAAGCAGATTTATAGCAAAAGTATATTTTTTAAATAAAAAAATATTCATGCAGTAAAAACATTGTGTTTAATTTTCTTCATATGGTGTCCTCAACAGTTGTTGAATATCTGTCAAGAGCGTAGCAGCATTAGATGAGAAACTTTTTAAATGAATATTAAAAGTTGTAATTAAATTCCAGGACATCCTTGACAGGTATTCAACAATTATTGTTGATATTACCATGTGAAGAAAACTAAACTCTATGTTTCTACTGGAGAAATATTTCAGTTATTTTGTCCGAAAATAATGCTTTGATATAAAAACTGAAGAAAAAAAAAATACCGCCCTTAACTTGCTTTATCTTTCGCCCCAACTTAACAAGTTTCCCTGACATACTTAAAAAAAATAGTAGAGCACACCGCACAGACTTCCTCCCGCTTTTCTCTTAAAATAGACATTTACTAAAAACTCTTAAGACCTGTGAAAAGAAATAATAGGTCTATACAATGTTGTAGAAACACTACACCAAAGATCATACATGAAATAATATACACTGTTACTTTCCCTATGGCATTAGGAACTAGGAACTCTGGTACAGAAAATTGTGAAAAGAGAAAAATCTTTGTCCACCAAAGAGCATAATAATCAAATTCATTTTCAAATAACTGAATCAAAAAGTTTATGTATATATTTGCTTATAGCTAAAAAATTATTGCTTTTAAAAATATATTTCAAATAAAATATTTTTTTCTTTAATAGTACTACAAATCTACAATGATAATTTATTTCTTATCTCAAATAGTATATAAAAGTGTGTTAATGCCAACGTTGTTTGGAGCATGAGAATGGATCGAGTGACGAAACAAATATATGAAGGTAGAGTGTATGGATCAAAAGGAAGGGGTAGGCCACGTAAGACTTGGCTAAATGTGATAGATGAAGGTGTGAAAAAGAGAAACATTTAGAGTTTTAAGAATAAAAGATCATGTATAACTCGGTGTATGAATGTTGTTGAAGCGAAGGGAGTATGCAAGGATAGAGAAGTGTGAAGAAAGTTAGTGAGGATGGATTAAGTATGGAGCTTTTTTTAGATATATTTACAGTTTCTTGCCTGCCCCGTAAGGGAATGGCGAGATTAGGTATATGTATGTATGTGATAGTTGCAGATAAATGATGAAAACTGGAAAATTTCCCCAATCTAAAGTACCCTCCAAGTAATTTTCATGAGGAAATGAGGGTTGCCATCTTGTTTATAATGATAAACAGTGTCTAGCTATAAAATTCAATCAAAATTGTTACAGCAAATTTCAAGAAAATCTATTTTTTCTTTTGGCCCTTCAGTAAACTACCCTTAAAATTATCGTTAGATATTTAATTTCAAAAACCCCTCATGGGGACATAATGAAACCCCCAGATACCAAGTTTTAGTCCAATCGGTAAAACAGTGTCGGCTCCAGCCCGAGGTACAGACAGACAAACGGCATTGTGAAGACAACTTTTTTTGTTTCAGGGGGTCATGAAACGTCGACATTGATCAAAATCACAAATTCTATTATTTAATTTTTTTTACGATTCCATTACTTTCTCTCCGAGTTGTCGAGAGAAAGCAAAAAAGTCACAGTGTGTACAATATTAAAGTTGCCCATGTCAGTATGTTCTAAAGCACTACGCTTCCAATAAACTCGATTTATGGTGTTGAGAAGATCAAGGTTCGAATTCCAGTTGAGTAGGTGACGAGAGTTTTTTTTAAATGGTTTATCATTTCACATCAAGGCAAATGTGTGTACATTACCTCTGGATTCTACCTTACTCATCCCTCACCCATTATTGTATATATATGCGAATAACAGTAACAGTTTCAGGTAATCGATGAGTTGCTATCGACAGTCAACATACGGTTTATTCAAGATTTTTTCGTTAGGTTCACTCTCTTATCGGGAAATACGCATTTAACTATACAAACATGGTAGGGATTACGAAGGTGTATTTTAGATAAAATTTACCCACATGTATGGTAGGAGTTTTTGATAAATTGTTTATGAGAAACCACTCTCAGTATAACTAACCAATATTCCCCTGGCTTCCTTCACCAGTGGCAACCCAGAATAGATGAGCTTGTCATTTATTTTGCGTGCTCACCGGCTCAAATTAGGATATATTACAAATAAATATTGATCATGTGGCCAAAATTTTGTTTCTCTTAGTAAAACGTGATCTACATTTATTGTAGAGAATTCTTTTTTGCTTAATTTTTTTATACGTATACATTTTGTTCGTGGGAGCAACGGTTAGCAAAATATGAGCAAACAAAAACTCTTAACTTGGTCAAACATTTTCAAAAATTATGGAAATAGCTTATCATAGAGGATGTAGGACTTTCATGTTGTTAAAAATTATATAATTGTAAACATTTGTATCAAAAAAATAATATATATATATATTATTTTTTTGATACATATATGTATATTTATATATAATAAATTTTATTTTTTCTCGAATGTTTTCATTTGGCTACTGGGTGATATGCTATTTTATCAGTTCTAAAAGCGAAATATTTTTTTTTATTTAACCCCCCAAATTATATTCATGATATCTTAGAGATCGTGTAAGACTCGTAACTATTCAAAATCATTCTTTATAATTCTTTTATTTTAGTGGACACATAAACCAACGCAGTTGTATTAAGAAATGCAGAAGAATATAAGAATATTAGGAAATGCTTAGTAAAAACAAAAGGTTAATATGATCGGCCACATACTCGGACATGAGAGATTGAAGAAATTAACCATAGAAGGATGTATTAAAGTAAAAAATGCAGATCAGAATTAATACTCATAAGTACAAAAATATAACTATTTAAAATGGGTTTGCTTGGGTTTTTTTCCTGTCGAGTGCATCGGTATGTATGATCATCTCTATTTGGTGGGTTATTTAGTATCTTTTTGTATCTAATATTATTTTTTCGTTGAATTAATATTTATTCATTTCTGTGTTATGCTTAAAATTTGAAATTTTGAATGACTAGATCTATAATTTCCTTTTAAATTAATGTTTCCAATTTATTCCTTTCATATTCGTCTCCATCCCCTGAAGTTTAGACTACCAAGGTAACATATAAGTTTAACACTGCTGTATACCTTGCAGGCAAGACAACGTATCAACGTTTAATCGCCTTTTAGAGCTTATGCTATTAATAGGCTAAATTTATAAACTAAAAATCAATACCTGGTTATGAAAATCTAACTATAAATCCTTGACGCAGCAATACGTCAGGAGTCCTAGGCTCAATCCCCCTGTCTAGGTGTTATTTTTCAATTTACGCAGATGATACTTGATAATTTCAATCTTCCAAGTCTTTCTATTTAATATCTGAAATTTTACATAGTATTAAATAATATTTTAAATGAAATTTTTTAGAAATGTCGATGAAATTGACAGCTCTGTCTACCATGTTAGGTGTATACCTTTATTTACTCACAGCACACAGCTTACAAACTAACTTAATCCAAGACTACGCATCAAGCTACATATTACGCCCTTTCAGCTCGGAAGATATATTTATTAAATAGATAACAGAGGGTATGTTTTGACGATTGAAGTTAATTTAAGAACATGTGTTATATAATTTAATGAGATTTGATGTTGAAATAAAATTTAAAAAAATAATATTTTTGCCATCAAGATTGGCTCTGGGTAATCATAGTAATTGCGCTTAGTAAGACTATAGATAATAGTTTCAAGTAATAATTTGTTATTTTAGAGTGGAAGAATATTAGTGTATACAGAAGATGATAATATCTACTATGAAGTGTTTCGTTTGTTTCCAATAAGACTAAATAATATTTTTAGGCATAGTTTTGAGTCCCCCCCCCTCTCTCTCTCTCTCTCTCTCTCTCTATATATANATATATATAGGCATAATTTTAGGTATATAAATATATATATTAAGATGTACAGCTAAACGATGACTTTGAGAACTAATTTGAGCCAAAGATAGGTGATATATTCAAAAATTGGCATAGTCGTATCAAAGAAAAAAGGCATTTTAAACACGAAAAACCACTATTACTTTTAACGTACTATAAATGTCATTATCATAAAACTAAAAAGCTTTTAAAACAGATGAAATATTAATAAACATAACTATAAATTGGATAGCAATAGACCGGAATGACGACCACGTGGTCTGATTCAGGAAGTAGAGAAGAAAGGTAGGAGAAGAAAGGCTGGGTCTTGGTTGCGGTGGTTTGGTTGGTTGGTAATTCGTTAGGTCGGCATTCTACTGTATAATTATGTTTTAAGCTAAGTACCTAATGAGGATTTATCTTTGCCCGTCCTGTGCAAAGCTTTGAAATTTTATTTCACATCAAGTTCGAAATTTAAAACCCATATATATATATATATATATAAATTATTATAAAATATTAAATTTTTAATAAAATTCCACCAAATTCGTATCTGGAATATATATATATATATATATATANATATATATATATATATTCCAGATACGAATTTGGTGAAATTTTATTAAAAATTTGAATTTAAAATTCATGCATTTGAATAATTTAGCATTTTTAAAAAGATAGCATAGTTCAGTATTTGACTTGACCATATACACCTGTGAATCTCATAATATTATAATCTATTCACTATTTAAAAACTATATTTTAACGTATTATTTTTAATTGGGCTCAGTTTATAAATATATATCTTAAAAATATGTCTAATATCTGATTCGGATTCGATTTGAAACATTTTCACTAAAATATTCATTTCAGATTCAATTCGAGCTAGTAAGCAAAGATTTGAACCCAAATGGAATTTGAAAATCTTGGATTCGCCCAGGTTTAATTTTTGCGCATCTTTTAAAGCACTAAAAAAAACTCATTCAATATATATAAAAAGTGTATTTATTATGGGTACAATCATGTTAGTGATTATAATTATTAAATTACTTTATTAAACTATCCAAGTTGTAATCGAATGATATTTAAACATAAAATTGTTCACCCCTCCCCACCTTCAACAAAGTCTTCAATTTCCAGAAATAGGTGTTCTCACGCTACCTCTTGAGAATAAGTTTAACTAGTAGCTTTTCTGTTCTAGCGCTAGGTAGCAGCACTCATTGGGTGGACAATATTAACTTTCTCCTTGGGCATAGGCAAGGAGATCAAGTTGAGAAGATAAAACATCTCTTTTGAAATGGGTAGAGCAAATTGATTTGTCTTGTAAAGTGAATTTGTTATTTTATTTATTTAACTTTTCATAAACAAACCTTATACACAGTCCTATTGTCATAGAAGGAGCCTTATCTGACATTTGTAAAAGTTATTAAAACTAATTTCACGTCCAAGTATTCATACGTCTGGTCATGTGATCTGCATCTGACATTTTGGACATCCTAATATTATGATAAAATGTTATCAATTTTGGTCAAGGAAAAATATTTTTGTATTTTTATAAAAGGCCATTCTTATGAAAATTGGACTGTACCTTAGACGGCTATACACAAGTAAGTTAATCATGACTATGAGGGCGGAAATTCCCCATTTTGATCATATCTCTGCAACTATATGAGATACAAAATAGTATAGATCATTGCAAATTTGTACTATTTAAACTAATAAACCTTTATTTGGAACGTATTTTTTGAAACTAATAGTTTCTGAGATAGTGGTGAATATATTTTTTTAAATTGAGGTCTAGGTATCACGACCGATCAACCAGGATTTAATACTACCCCATTACAGTCGAATTAGAAATCACTTTGAATTGGGGGTTCCCGCATTATTGGGTTGACAAAAGCCAAATTGTAGCAGTAAAATACATAATTTATTTTATTTTATTTCTTTATTTTTACTTTCTCGCTATCTTACAGTAGAGAAAGTATTGTGATCGTCAAAAAAATCGAACTCAAGACCCCCCCCGAATCCGAAAAAGTTGTGTTTGAATGTCTGTCTGTACCTCCAACTAGAGCCTAAACTATTTTATCGATCGGGCTAAGACTTGGTATCTAGGGCGTTCATAGGGTTGCCCCGAAGCGTTTTTGGAATTAGATATCTAACCCAAAAATTAAGGGTAGTTTACTGAAGAGAAAAAAGAGAAAAAGTCGATTTTCTCAAAATAGGCTGTAACGATTTTGATTAAATTTCATTTCAAAACATTTATAAATATTCCAAACAAAATGACTACTCTCAATATTTCGACAAAATGACTTAAAGGGCTCCGGTCTGACGCATAAATTATCATTTTTTATCATATCTCCGAAACTATTAGAGATATGAAATTACTTATCATTACAAATATGTATATCTATTTATAATACAAATGTTTTATTCGAAGCATATTTTTATAAAACCAATAACTTTCAAGCTATACACAAACATTGATATTTTTTAACTTTACAAAAACTAAATGTAAAGTATTGCGACCGTAAAAAAAACCCTGAAATGTTGATGGATGTCAACGTCTCATGACCCCTCGAACCCTAGAAAATGGTCTTTTCAATGCAGTCTGTCTGTGTGTCTGTTTAAACTTAAAATTAAGAGTAGATTAATAAAGGACGAAAGGAAAAAAATTCTATTTTCTCAAAATTGGTTCTAACTATTTTGATTAAAATTCGTATCTAGACTTTGATTAAGATTATAAATTAACTGGCTATTTTCATTTCCCATGAAAATGACTTTTAGGGTACTTTACAGAAGCTGAAATTTCCGTATCTCCGTAACTATTTGAGATACTAAATAACTTATCATTGCAAAATTGTAGTACTATTAAAAATAAAAAACTTTTATATGAAATATATTTTTATAAAACCAACAGTTTCTGAGATATTGGCAAATATATTAATATAATTTTGTGAGCCTTAGTTGTAAAGAGATACTACTTAAATTTTAACGCAATAATTCTCCCATGCCATAGAGTAATTAAATATAAGTAAGTCTCTCAAAAAGTTTATATTATTTTTCCTTAAACTTCCTAGGAGAAATATTTGTGCAACAATGATCCATCTCCATTTGAGACTCAATAGTCAATATTTACATTTTTTATTGGTCAACATTTATAAATTAGGAATTTAATAACAATGCGATGACATGAAGATGTGCAACACCTAATGAAATGTCAAAAATTTTAACCGGATGTCAAAATTTTAATACGAAGTGTTGACCCTTGTGGACCCAATATTGATATTTTTTTATCGGTCCAAACATACAAATGAGGACATTAATTCTTTAAAAATAAAATTATAAAATTTAAAACCGGAACTAAAAAATGTTTTACATATATATAGTGCAATTTATTCTTGGGTTTGCTAGTGTATATTATTTCGTTTTAAATATATTATAAGTTTTTAGTAAATATCTCCATTTTTAAACAATAGAACGAGAAAGTCCGTGCGGAGTTCCGTACAATTTATTTAATAATCTTTTTAAATATAATAAAACTGTTTTACTCGTTTAAATTTCAATGTTATATAATCAATAATACAGACAGTCGCACAAAGACACGACGTCAGGCTTGAGGTGCATTAGGTTGATTTTTAAAGAAAAAAATAGTATCTGGTAGGTTTCTCTTTAACATCTTCTTGTCTTACTACCCGTTCGGGTTACACACTTGTATACTAACTACGCTAATAGTTTTAGGGATTAGGAAGGTTATATTTTTTAGGAAGTGTACCACATTTGTGTGGAGGGAGCGTGAAAAACTATAGTGGTAAAAACCTCCCTCCGACCGAGGTTCGAACCTCGATCTCCTCGTTATTGGCAGTCTAAACTAACACGAGAGTAGCGCTGGTATTTTCATATTAAACACTTGACTTTGGAGTTGATGCATGACACCGCATAATCTTAGGATAATTTGTAGAAGGAGAGTCCATAATTACTCTGTCATAAACAAAGGCAGGATTGTAAATTGTCATCAATCAGACAACTTCGATATTTAGATTTTATAATGTTGATATGAGAAAAATATGCAAACCCTTTCTTTCATTTTTTTACTCTCGATCTTTTTTAATCGATCGACCTGGCGATCGCCTACCTTAACAGCCGCGGTCGACCGGTAAATTGCTATAGACTGTTTGGCCACCTCTGCCGTTGGCCATTCAGTCACTGAAGCGGGTAACTTAGAATAGATATACCCATACTAGGAAAGAAAAAAAAATCACATTTTAAAACCACCCTCAAGTATATCCACCCGGGATTTGAAACTTGGCCTCCAAATCACCGGTGATCCAGTATATTAAGAGCCTGACGCATTTTAAAGGTGTGACCACCAGGTGACAGGTGACCGGCGATTGACCTTGCTAGCCAACTCTCAAACGGCCTCACAACTCATAAGGAATGCGAGGTTTCGAGACATTTCGTCATTTAGTGTCTTAGTTTCTCAGTTTCTCGAGGTAGACGCGACAGATCCGCGGTCAGAAACTATCCCATGAATCATCATCAGTCGACGAAACCCGTCGCCATTACTCTGATTAATACTGTAGAGGTCGTCCGTTAAAACATATAGGCGGCGAGGTCACGGTACACAAAGAGGGAATTCTTTACGAGGTGATCTCTTTCTTAACTCGGCCGTGGCATTTCGGTGGAGAAGTAAATAAGGATCAGAATAGGTTGGCAAGCGGGATAAATAACAGGCTTAGTCTAGTTTGGTTCACCTTTGATGGGGAGTTCAGGCTTTATAATCACGGCTGGCTGCTATGAAGGTATTTTTTTCCTCCCTAAATCAAAAGTTAGCAACTTTTTTAATATTTTTTTTGAACAAGGAGTCATTCTTTATCTAATTAAAATTTAAAAAAAAATTAATTCGAAGAGCCTTGTAGCCTAGTCAACCCTAAATGCCTGGGTTTCATTTTAATACATACATGCATACCTAATCACGCCGTTCCCTTACGGGGTAGGCAGGAAACTTCATATATATCAACAAAAAAACCACTCTATACTTAATCCATCCTCATTAACTTTCTCCACACTTCCTTACCCTTGCATACTCCCTTCGCTTCAACAAAAATCATACACCGAGTCATACATGAGCTTTCATTGTTAAAACTTTTATGTTTCTATTTTTAACACATTCTTCTAAAACATTTAACCAGGTCTTAAATGGCCTACCCCTTCCTTTTGATCCACACACTCTACCTTCATATATTTGCTTCGTCACCAGATCCACACTCATCCTCTCAACATGCCCAAACCAACGTAAGACACTTCTTTCACAATGACCTATTGGATTCCCCTTTAAACCGCACTCCTTCAGCACCCATTAATTACTGACTGTGTCTACACGAGTTTTTCCAGATACATTTCTTAGATATCTCATTCCAACCGCATTCACTCTTGTGTTTCTCCTGACACCCCCACGCTTCACATCCATAAAACGTCAGCGTTAACACACTTTTATATACTGCGTACAACCCGAACGGGTAGTAAGACACGGTGCTAATAATAATAATAATAATATATACTGCAATTTTTGCCTTTTTCGATACTACTTCATTTTTTGCAATAAACACATCCAACAGTTCAACCGTTCAAATCCATGGTCTATGTTTTGTTCGAGTTGTAACGTAACGCTACGCTGAATGAACCCCGATCACACACTAGCATAGACGTACGCAGGGTGTGGCTATTGGGGGGTGCCAGCTGATAGACGAAGGGGATTGTATTGACCCCCCAAACTCCCCTAAGAATCTGTTTGATTTATTTTTTAGCAATTACAATAAATTAAAAGTAAGAAATAATCAATGTTTTATTTTATAAGATTATTCTATGAAAAAAACAACATTTATAAATAAACAATGACATCCGCAGACTAGAAAGTACCCTTTTATTAACTCGTTAGTAATTACATCCACGGGTATATCCACAGCCAGCCTTTGTTGGATGAATGGGACCACGAGGTGATGTCGTTGAATGTATATAGTATATACTTTCAACGGTGATGTGGCAGAATCTCAAACCTACATTATATTTATCGATGCTCTTTCTAGAATAATATTATTACTAACACCACGTCTTACTACCCGTTCGGGTTATACGAACTTACGCTAATATGTAATGGTAGGGTGATTGTGAGATGAAATGGAGGACCTACATTTTAACGTGGGATCCGAACCACGGTGGAGGCCTGGCATTCCTCACATTCACAAGTTGTGATTAATACGCATCTTGTCAGAGGTGAGGGAAGGGTTTGGCAATCATATAAATCTTTGCCGGGACCAAGGATTGAACCTCTGACCCCAAGCACAGAAGTCTGACACCTTACCCCTAGACCACCAGGTCACCCAAAGTAATGTTAAGTACTTCGTTATTTTGTTACTCCAATTATGCTTTTTTTTTTTGTGGTGGCTAGTGGCCACGGCATCCACTCTGCGCCCACTTATGCACACCAGTTGTTTTTTGTACGTTTAATGAAGGTGAAGTTGGTCGCTATCCCGGCACTACTGACAAAATATTTGGACTGTTAGAAAACAAAATTTCATTTAAAATAAACCTAAACATTTAGGGCTGATTAAGGACCGGCTACACGAAGCCGCACCGCTCCGGGGTGGACGAATCGTCTAGAGAGCATTGCTCCGCACTTATGCGGTGCGGTGCGGACCGTGTAGCCACCTACAGTAGCCCCATGCCTTCTTTGGTGCTGACTGACAGCTCACAGCTGACAGCTGACGTCTTTGAAAAGCTACCGGACCAAATTATGTATCTCTATGCCGAACCATATGATCTACAAAAACATGTGTTTAACACCTGTCACCTCTGACAGACAAAATTGAGGTATATACCTAAATGTTGACTGTCAGAAGTCAGCTGCGAACTGTCAGTGAGCACCAAAGAAGCCATGGGGCTACTCTACCACCGGAAATAAAATTTTCAAGAGCTTCCGCACTTTGTTTTAATGGTAAAACTAGGGATTTCTTTCACAGCCGTTTCACGTGTGGCGCTGTAGTCATTGCTTCCAACATTACGTACAAGATAAACAATATTATATACAACAACTTATTGAACAACAAACATTCTTCTTAATTATTAGCTAACTTAAAACTTTATTATTGGTTATTAATAGCTAACTTAATTTTATGAAAATAGGGGAAAACCTATGCAAATAAAAATACAAACTTATCTTGTAATGGAATTCGGTCTATAAATTATTATTAGCACCGCGTCTTACTACCCGTTCGGGTTATACGCACTCGGTCTATAAAGAATATAAAAATGGTTAGAAAATGATGTGTGGTGCGGCTCTATGTAGCCATACCTTAAAGATGTAAGAACTTTCAATGGAAGCTTTACTGGATGTACAAAATAAAGTGTAACAAGATGCTACGACGTTTTAGAGTTCGCGAGACCTGGACAAAACTGTACCGAAGAAGTCGTCTACATACCATAAACAAACAAATGAAGTAATAAAAATATGTGTGTTGACGTTGTTCGCAAAATGATTGGCTGGATATAGCACGTGGTAACTTAATGTTCCCGTAACGATAAAGTTCTTCTTTAAACATCTCTGAAGTTAACTACATCGTGATGGCTTCCATTTAAAAAAGCAGGGCTAACTTTTACTTTACGTTACGTTACGTGAACATTAAGTGAACGTTACGTGAACATCCCGTGAACGTTTATCGTGGTAATGGCATTATTGAAGATAGGAAAATCACAGTGATAATATACATGGGTATATAAAAAAAACACTCAATGAACTTATCCATAATTTAACTCTTGATCTCTACGTCAGTGTCAAACAAGAAGAGAACCACTGATTTGGGTTTTTTGAAACCTTTTTATCACTGCGTTTTACTAATCGTGGGGTGACCTGGTGGTCTAGGGGTAATGTGTCTGACTTCTGACCTAGGGTCCGGGGTTCAATCCTCGGTCCCAGCACAGATTTATCTGATTGCTAAAACCTTCCTTCACCTCTGACAAGACGTGTGTTAATCACGACTTGTGAATGTGAGGAATGCCAGGCCTCCACCGTGGTTCGGATCCCACGTTAAACTGTAGGTCCTCCATTAGTCCTCCATTTCATCTCACAATCACCCTACCATCACACATTAGCGTAAGTGCGTGTAACCCGAACGGGTAGTAAGACGCGTTGCTAATAGTAATAATAATATTAATCGTTCGGGTTATATGTAAGTGTACCAATTACGCTAATATGTTAGGGGTGAGTTAGATTGAATTTAGAGGAAGTTTACCAGCGTTTGGGTGGAGAGGAGAGAGAGAGAGAGAGAGAGAGAGAGAGAGAGAGTGAAAAACTATTTAGGAAAAAACCACTCTCAGTACACCCAACTAGGATCGAACCATGATCTCCCCATCATCGGCAGTCTAATCTATTGCGACAGTAGCGTTCTAGACCCTGGGCCCACATAAGCGGATTGTAAATTTAGTAACTTTTCGAGCCGTCCGGAAAGACTCTTTCAATTGTTATCCGACTGTAATAACTGCCACAGGGCCACTTGACACTTGCTTTACACATTTTTTTCTCCAACAACTTTTATTTTATGACGTACGAAGAAGCATTTCAACCGTCGGAAGGTTGTTGCGTGTAAAGGCGTTGTAGAGGCTTCCTAAACTAGCCCCAGCACCACCTTACCTTGTCTTCCACGCCTATAAGACCCTCCTGCTGCTAGATTCCAGTACTTCCTCAACCTTGAAGAACCTCCAGTGGACAGAAGAGTATCGCCCTATCTCTCTCTGGCAAACTATACCCCTCTCGCTCTACACACAAAGCGAAGCTATATAAGCTAGCCTATACTTGCGCGCGGGAACAATCCGTTTAAGTTCACCACTTTGGTGACTACAAACACAAATTGTTTTTTTTACAAACTATTATCACAATGGGGGTGTTCCGAAAATTGGTATGTATTACAATATATATTAGAGTGTTTAACCATTAAATAAATAACTTAATTTATATTTAAATTTACTTTTAATGTCACTTTTAACCAAAGCTATATACTTATTTAACATTATTTCTATAAACACATTATATTATATCCCCATATAACTTAAAATCCAACTTAACACCAGGACACTACACCTAACACTGCACACTCAACACTAGCACTTATATAATTACAAATAAGATAGCAAGACGAATCCGTATACAAATATATAAAATCTTCCAACATCCAGTTGGAATCGAACCAGGCTCTATTAGATACATGACCAACCCCGTTGACCCTCCCCCTCCCCCTCAACTTTAGTTAAGGTTGTTTCTGTTTATCTTTATTTGAAATGGAAGGTAGCTAGAGTTTGATTCCCGGTGGGGTTGTTTTTAATCAGCATCCTTGTCACTATTCCCCTGAGATTTGTTTTAATAACTGTACTTTAGTTAAAAACATATTTTATTTGCAGTTAATTTAATTTGAGTGATTTAATAACTTTATTTAGGTCAGTTTACATATTATGTAGTAATTGATTGGTTAAAAAAGTATAATAAAAAACGTAAGAGTTCTAGATAATATACAACATATTATGTATTAATTTAACTTAGTACTATAGTATAAAAAGGTGTCCTAGACTAGGTTGGTTTACATGCAGTGTGATTATACCTTTATATGTGGGTAGACCAATAAGATGCACGTTAATAAACACATTACTATAATAAATATTTGTATTTTATGTCGTTAGTTATAATAAATAATTCATACAAGATATATTTTTACAATTTTATTAAATTTATCTCAATGGCCTTAAATTATAATAAAAAAGGTACATTCTATAATGGCATGTAAACAATATCCTAAAGTGTATTTAAAACTATATTGAATTGGTTTGAATTAAAATATTATTTTGAAGGTCTTATGATAGATTAATTAAATTTGTATCACTATCCATTCCAACTACTAATACAAGTTAATCATTTGTTGTATTGTTTTACTTAATAATGGAGGAAATTAAATATTTATGCTTTTAATTATTCAAATCTTGATAAACATCCTAATGGTTTGCATAATATATTAGCGTGTCATATATTAATTAGATTATTTAAATATTCAATTGACCATACTTTCCCTGTTTAATATGGCTAGTAATAAAACTTTCACATTTTATTTCGAATATTAATTAGTCAACTATAATATTGGGTCATTCTACTCTACGCATTTATTAAAACCAAATATTTTATACGTATAATTCAATTTTCTTACTAATGGGCATATCTGACAGCTAGACAAACTACTGTATCTACCTTCACGTATTCATACGTCAAGTCATGGGATTGATATTGTCACTACCGATAAAATGGCGCTAATATAATAGTAACATGTTATCAATGTTGCTTGCAAAATAAAAGTGTGTATTTTCTAAAAGCTGCTACAAATATCCATTTGTAAGAAAATCAAGTTATATTTATCATGCAACTACCTGCATTGGTGGTCACGCGGGCTAGATATCGATCTCACCTAGTATGGTTTGTCAGTCACGGCAAAGTCAGTCGGTCGTCTGTACTGAGTATAGCTATATATTTTTTCCTAAATAGTTTCTCACCTTTCCTTCACGCCAATGCGGGTACCTTTGTTTTAAAACACTACCTTACTCATCCCTAACCAATTAGAGTTATTATACGTGGATAACCTGACCGCATTGGCGGTCTAAATTCACTGACAAAAAGAATTGACCGGTCGTAAGACAGAACACCTAATAAATAAAAATAAAACCTGAATAGGTAGTAAGACGCAGTGATTTTTTATCACAATGTCTTACTACCTGTTTGGTTATATGCATATGTACTAATTACGCTAATGAGTCAGGGATGAGAAAGATTGAATTTAGAGGAAGTGTATTCACATTTGCAGGGAGAGATTGAGTGTAAAAACCATTTTGAAAACAACCTCAGTACATCCGACTGGGATTCAAACCCCTATCTCCCTATCACTATACAGACTCTAGATAGAGTGACGTATTTGATAGTTCGACCACTGAATCAGGTCTAATAGGCAGAAAACTAAAACCACATGTGACAAATTGTAATCAAATTAGTTGTGGTTTGACCTTGAAACGACAGCCTTTTCTCCAATGACACGAAGCCGCACTCTCATCCAATAAAATACCAGCCAGCACTTTCTCTCAAAGAACACAACATGAAAGGGCATAGAACCTAAACAGGGAAATATTTTGGACTCGATTACGGTGTGTACGGGAAGATGGGGCGGGGGCGGGAGGGGAGGTTTGAAGTGGTAAAGATTAGAACACACCCACTCTTTATACCTTTTAGCGACTTTGGCAACCCGCAATGGTAATGGTTTTCAATCATTTTTCGACTACTTACCTCCTCGTTCGTAAACACTTATCACAAGTACAGTAAGAATTTGGTTTAAAAAAATTAAAGCCCTTCTCTCTAGTTGTACTAGAGTTAAAAAAACGCACTACACAATTAAGGAAGGAAGATTATTATTTTTATTAAAAAAACTTCTTCTGATAATATGTTTTTTTCATCATTTCATTTATTTGAGGCATTTAACGTGCACTCTGATTAATTTTATTATATAAGCACAAGATAAATTCTATGAGCTAAAGTGAAAAGGTCTACCAATTTTGCTGGAAAGGCATTTTCCCACACCTTCCAGGGTTCTTTTAAATGCCACAATCGACATGGGACCGACGGATTTACTACCCCCTCTGGAGGAAGTTGTGCTAGGTACGGATTTTTATCGCTCCAAAAAAAAATACGTTGATCCCTGATGGGTTTGAACCCACGAACATCGGGTACGGAGGAGAGCACTTTACCCTAAGAACACCACGTTCAACTATTCCATATCAATATACTCAAATTATTCCAAACATTTTAAACCAATATATATTTTATTAATTTCCTATATCACTGGAATTAAATTTATTTAAGCTTGAGCACAAAAAGAGAGATAAAATATTAACAAAAATATATAATTTATATTGGTTTAAAAATACATCAAACATATTACCAACAATATATAATGATATTTCTGAACTTGTTTCAAAGAAAACATTTTTTTAGTATACATTGGGTACTAATTGGAGTAAAAAAAGGCTGCCATCACTAAATTATTTTCGTGTGACCATTAAAAATGCGTTGAAAGTAGTAGAAAACAGCTGGTCTTAGTAGCTACCTTAACAATTTACTGTATTTCCGATGACTTGAAGATCGGGGTTCGAATCCCAGTAGGGTGTATTGAGGATGTTTTATTCTTAAACGGCTTCCCATTCTAACCTCCACGCAAAACCGGGTACATTTCCTCCGAATTCCACCTTATTCATTCTTAGCCCAATCGTTGGTAATGTAGTGGTCCTCCAACTCCAGATGTGTTTAGTTCGTATCTCTACTGTAAATTATCAGTCAAAGTAGTCGTTTTTAGAGTCTACTATGATTAGAAGGTACTAACGAAACCAGATATATACTTATATATGAAAATAGGGCGGGGAGGGGGGGAATCATGCAATCAATAAAAGGTATTATTTTTGTAAATTTTTTTTCAGTTAAATTTTTTTTGGGCACTTAATTAGTGCGCTTTTAAAATGCAGTTTACATTAGTACACCTTTTGAAAATCAAATTCTGAATATGTTCTTAAGATTTAGTAAATGCATTAGATACCTCTGGTGTGAACTAACTCCGACCCGTTTCAGTGGCCGTATGGTCTAAGGTGGCTCTCTCGCAATAGACTAGACTGCCGATGACGGGGAGATCGTACCGGATCGATACCGGTCGGGTGTACTGAGGGTGTTTTTTCCAAAACAGTTTTCCACTCTCTCTATTTCTCCACAAAAAGGGGGTACACTTCTTATAAATATAACCTCCATAGTCCCTAAAACCATTAGAGTAATTAGTGTATAAGATGACCTGGTGGTCTAGGGGTAAGGTGACAGACTTCTGTGCTGTGGGGTCCGGGGTTCAATCCTCGGTCCCGGCACAGATTTATCTGATTGCCAAACCCTTCCTTCACCTCTGACAAGACGTGTATTAATCACAACTTGTGAATGTGAGGAATGCCAGGCCTCCACCGTGGTTCGAATCCCACGTTAAACTGTAGGTCCACAATTTCATCTCACAATCACCCAACTATTACACAATAGCTTTAGTGCGTATAAACCGAACGGGTAGTAAGAAGCGGTGCTAATAATAATAATAAAAATAATAATAATAATTAATAAATAAGCGTATAACATGTATGAGTAGTAGTAAGATACGGTGATTGAAATAAAGCCTCGATACTTTGCTCAATGCTATTTATTATTGGGACTGGGAGGTCGATGACATCGAGTGTCTGTCCAGCTTTTTACTTTCCAGTGTGGGGACACACCGCAAGAATTTCGGCCTTCAAGGTCCACTGAGTAAACAAACATAGTTGTTACCTTTCATTTCCTGGGGTGTAGACTGTATTCGGACCATTATCTGAGCTTGACATGTCTCAAGAATACTGGAGCACTTTCACACGCGTGATACACTTACCATTGTTCTATAGTAGGATTCTGGTAGGAAGAGACATTTAGCTGCTTACTCTATGGCATTAGGAACTTAAAATTTAATTGCAATGATTACAAAAGTACGCCACCTATCCCTATCTTGATCTAGTTATAGCCAGTCCACCTAATTACACCCTATCCCTATCTTGAGCTAGTTATATCCATTCCACCTAATTACATCATATCCATATTCTGAGCTAGTTATATCCAGTCTAACTTATTACACCCTATTTCTATCCCTATTCAGTCCACCTCATTACACCCTATCCTTATCTTGAACTAGTTCTATCCAATATACCTCATCACACCCTGTTCCTATCTTGAGCTAATTCTATCCAGTCCACCTAATTACACCATATCCATATCCTGAGCTAGTTCTATCCAGTCCACCTAATTACACCCTATTCATATCTTGAGCAAGTGCTATCCAGTCCACCTCATTATACCCTATCTCTATTTTGAACTAGTTATATCTAATCTACCTCATTACACCCTATCCCTATCTTGAGATAGTTATATCCAGTCGACCTAATTACACCCTATCCATATCCTGAGCTAGTTCTATCCAGTCCACCTAATTACAACCTATCCATATCTTGAGCAAGTGCTATCCAGTCTACCTTATTACACCCTATTTCTATCTTGAGCAAGTGCTATCCAGTCTACCTCATTACACCCTATCCCTACCTTGAGCCAGTTATATCCATTTCATATTACTACACGATATTTCTTTCAGTTTCATTCTAATGTTATCATCCTATCTGTGTCTAGGTCTTCCCAATGGTCTCTTCCCAGTTTGACAGTAAATATTCTGAACGAGGTTCTAGAATATTCCATTCGCACTGCATGTCCTGCGAGATTTGACTATCCTAACAATGTCTTGTGATGAGTACAGGGCATGCAGTTGACAGTAGGCCATGTAATAGCATTTTACAATTTTTTTTTTAATCTCCGTTTTAATTTCGTTATTACTAGTTAAAACTCTTCCTAATTATGTTTACTAAATCATTAGTACACCCCAAAAAATGCTAATATATTTCTTAAAAAGTATACCTTCCTCATCCGTACCTCTTTAGTATAAATATGCAGATAGCCCAGATGGGTTGTAATTCGCGATTCAAATAAACAACTTAGCTACCAGGATGGGCTATGTAATTTTTATACTAAATGTTTATTTTTATTTAGAAACTTCTATAATTATATCTTGCTTTGAGAGACATCCACTGGCATTGATTAGTTCCAAATATTTTACATAGGTGAACACGTGAACACGTGAAGAAAGTCTCGTATTGTCTGGTTTGACGATGAATGGAAGACTAAAGTTAAAATCCGGGCCAAATGAACTGAGATGGTGTTTTTAAAAATTTTTACTCTGGATTATTTCCCCACTCTTACGTCTCTCAAATGTTGGTACACTTCCTCTAAATTATATTTTTCTTATACCTATTTCGTTAGTGTAAATATGCGAATATCTAGTATGGGCATTAAACGGGGAGGGGGGGAGGGGATAATGCACAAATCAATCAAACATATTTTCTACATATCTCTACATTTCTTTACTACTTTAAATCCACACAAAATAGAAAATATGATTTACAAAATTTTGCGTTTTAATCATATTTTAAAAACCTATCCCAGTTATTTAATAAAAGGCCTCTACTAATGAAAGTACTCTTTATACAATCAAGGTTATGTTATTTTTTATGACATTGATTAAAACTTTATCAAAATACGGTATCTTTAGATCGATAAAATAAGTATCTAGATAAATACTTCCTGATCAATACAATTATCTCCTTTACGGGATTATTAGATTTTCTCCATAAAAAACCAGAGCTACGATATTGAAACCAAACACACCTCTTTATTTCATTCGTTCTTAGCCACATATATCAATTATTAAAATATGATAATTTATAAAAAGTTGCTGACCTTGGAAGAAAACAAATTAACATGCATCGCGTGTTTGCTAGTATTTTTTATTTGATTTTTTTGCGGTGCGTTTTACTACCCGTTGGAGGTATCCCCATAATTTCACTAAGAGGTAAAGGATGGAGAAAGTAGTGTTTAAAGGACCTATACCCATATATGTGTGGGGAGGGAGGGTGGTAAACAATTTAGGAAAATAACACCTCAGTAAGCCCTGCTGAGAGCAAGCCAGATAATACAAGACTGACGCCTTTATCTGAGAGACTATCGGTGCCAATAGCTCAATAGATGGTATGGTTACTCAATGTCGCTTCCTCTATGAAGCAGCATACTACCCATCTGTGCTACACACTTCCGGGGTACAGGGGAAAGAGGGGGAAAGTCCGATTTTAACACAAATGTAGCTAGTGCTTCCATCTGTTAGACAATCATGAAACCTTTTTAACGTACTTTAGATTATGGTTGAAAGAGGTATCTGTCATATTTAAATTTAGTTAAAAAAGTATTTTCTGGAGTCATTATGGGGTTTGAGATATAAAAGTTGTCCTGGAAAATGTGGGTATCACCCCTTTTCCCCTAGTACTCTTTATTTTAACTAGGCCAAATTAGTATGGAACAGGAAGGTAGAATTATATATTAAATGTAGCCGTATCTGCATGAAGGGAGGGTAGGTAACTATCAAGGAGAAATTCTTCCGCAGTATACTGGGCCTGAATTTGGGCCCCGACCTCTACTTCACCGACAAAACATTCTAGATGTGCTTGATTAGTCCACATGCCCACCGATGTGGTGTCTGGAATGTCTTGTTTTTTTTCACCTCTATTTAGAACTGGAGCAATATTTTATTTAGTTTGGCAAAAAAAAAAGTTTTTACATAAAAACTTTTTAAAAAACTGTCCTTTTCTCGCGTCCCCTTCCATCCCACCTTAAGGTAGTTATAAGAGACCAGTTGGCCGAGTTTTTGCAACTTGTCTCTCTTCGGCCTCGGACTTGGTCCAGTTATGATTGTCTGCCTTTGGCTAGACACGCCTTGACATTATCAGGCGGGGCCGCTAAGGGAATACAGAACCACATACCTTAACTCTATATCTCAAGGTCAAGTCTGATCGGACAAGTCAAAACACAATTCGCACAACGACCACTACCCGTATTTTTACGTTAACCAAGAAGGTCTCATATCAAGTTCCTCGTGCTTTTGTTTAAGTAAAGCCTTAAATCACGTTTTAACACCTAGGTTACTCAAATTGGTGGACACGTGGTTTAAGTCATTACTCTCTCAATAGACTGCATTGTCGGTGACGGAAAGTTAGTGTTTCGAATCCAAGTAGGGTAAACTGAGAGTTTTATTTCCTGGGTGGTTTCCCAATTTTTATGCACGTGAATAAGGGTAGATTTCGTATATTATTTACCTTCGTCCTATCTTTCCCGTTAGTGTGAATTTATGGACATCCTTGGTAGGTAGTAGGGGCCGTATTTCATACTTGTTTAAAGATTCTAAAAAATGCATGGAAAATATCTCAGCTATATTCTAGTATTGTTAATGATTTCACCGTTAGTAAACATACTTATGGTTAACTTTAGAATAAGTACGGTATTTATAATGAATTGAAATATTGACAATTAAATAATGACAGTCACTGTTAATGTAAAAATTTACGTAACACAGTTTGGAAAGCGGGGGTCAGGCTAAGTGTCTACTTGGTGTTACATGGGTGGAAGGGTGGGGGGAAGGGGTGACAAAAATGGGTAAGAAAAAGGAGCTACGTGGTTTATGGATTACCCCCAAGTGAATGACTTAGGAAGTCATTCAGTCCGAGATGGTTTTATGTATATTTTGGTTTTTGTTTTCTTCAGACGCTAGGCGTCTTCACTGTGACGTTAGTGTGCGTGGCGCAGGCCCAGTACAACAACAACAACCAATACACGACGCCGGTGCCCATCCTGAAACAAATCAACAAACACAACGAGGATGGTTCTTACAGCTACGGATATGAGGCCGCCGATGGCTCCTATAAGATCGAGTCCAAACACCCTACTGGAGAGGTAAGACTTGGTGTCTGCGATACGGACAAAGGCCGCCGTGTCGTCTTGTCTGGGGTTTAGCTGAGGCGGCTTATGGTCAGGGTTTCGAATCTTGAATGGTTTCTTCTCCCCGATTTGGTTTACCTTCACGTAATTTTTTTGGTAAATTCCCTCCTAATTTATATCGTCCTCATCTCCAACAATATTGGTTTGGACCTAAGGATGGGTGTTAAGACGTGATAAATCAAATGCACTCTTTTATTTTTATGCAAGGCATAATATTAAAATCTGAGGGTGACCTGGCGGTCTAGGGGTAAGGGGTCAGACTTCTGTGTTGGTGGTCCGGGGTTCAATCCTCGGTCCCAGCACAGATTTATCTGATTACCAAACCCTTCCTTCACCTCTGACAAGAAGTGTATTAATCACAACTTGTGAATGTGTGGAATGCCAGGCCTCCACCGTGGTTCGGATCCCACGTTAAACTGTAGGTCCTTCATTTCATCTCACAATCACCCTACCATTGCACATTAGCGTAAGGGCGTATAAACCAAACGGGTAGTAAGACGTGGTGCTAATAATAATTATTATTATATATGTGTGTTATAATGATACAACTGCTCTGGTAATACAATTCACTTTTTCATGAATATCTTAAAGAACAAGATTCATCCTCCCAGGATAACACCAGACTAATGTAGTTAGTACAACTCGAACCAGAGGTCGCATGATGGTGCAGTTTTTTGTATTCTACCTTAGAACAGAGTTAATTTGAGAACAATTAAACCATTTTGATGCATTAAAAAAAACACAACTAAATTGAAAGATGATAATTTTAATATTAAAAAAACCCAACTAAACTGAGTCTAAGTTTAATGTTGTAAAGTGGGGAATGGAAAAAAAAACTTCACTTCGATAAGTTTTATGGTTCGAGCTTAAGCTTATGTTTAATATCCTGTTTAATCAGCCGTGAGTAATAATATAATATTAGCACCACTTCATACAATCCGTTCGGGCTATACGCTTAAGTACCAATTACTCTAATGGGTTGGGAATTGGGAGGGTTGAATTTAGAGGAAGTGAACCCACATTTGTGTGGAGGGAGAGGTGAAAACCATTTAGGAAACCCCCCTCCCAGTTCACCCGACCGAGATTCGAACCTCGATCTTCCCATCCTCGGCAGTCTGGCTCAACACGAACCAGCGCGTTAACCAACTACGCCACAGAGGCGGGTCAGTTAGCCGTGAGTCTAGAGTGTAATCTTGCCTAAAATCGGTTAATCAGCCGTAATATGAGCGCTCAATTGTCAGTATGCTCGGTGATGGTAAAATAGTCTATGATAACTCTATAAAAAAACTAACATCCAGGTCCCAGGCTATAGGACTAGATCCACCCCAATGCGAAAAATCAACATAATTTAAGATTGATAAATTGTTTAACCTGCTTTGGAATCGAACCCATTGGTGTCATAAAAATATAGGCACTTTAAATACTGCAATAAAATTACCTAACAAATAAGTTTATAACACATTTTTGAAAAGTTAACATTTTAGCGCTAGGAAATATTTTTATTTCAAACTTGCAGAGATTCCCTGAGGAACATTTCTGAGCCTAATCTGGAGGTGTTAGAGAGGAGAGCAAGGGTGATGTAGATTTTGATAACCAAGGATTTCATTCAGGATGTCTTAAAGTTAAAACATTGCTGTTTCCCTAAGAGGAATATGTATAAGTTTGTTAAAATTCACCTTTATCACCACTTCTCCTTAAAGTGGCAGTTAGATTAAAATATTGTGCATAATAGATTTTTTATACTCCTTTAAACCATTTGGCCTTCCCACAACCTACATTAATCTAAGATATCAGAATAGGGTAAGGAACGTTTAAAGAAATGGGTGAGTTTTCACTTGGGTAGGATTGTAAACTACCAATTTGTTATTTTTTTCGCTGCACAGGTTTACGGCAAGTACGGCTACGTGGACGACAGCGGCTCCGTCAGAGAGGTAGAGTACGGGGCGTCACGACGCGGGTTCGAACCCTCCGGCTCCGACATCAACGTCCCCCCTCCCACTCTGCAGAACAGCTACACCGGCTCCAACAGCGTTTCCGGCAACGATTACGACGACGGTCAGTACCACGAGGACCCCAGCGTCTACTACAAGAACACCAACTACAACAGCGCCCCTAGGCAGAGTCTATTCAACAACCCCACCCCCATACAACCCCCCTGCCAGGCAGCAGCAGTATTACGACCCCCCTGCACCTCAGAGGAACTACTACAATCCTCCTGCTCAGCAGTACAATCCTCCTCAGCGGTACAATCCTCCTCAGCAGTACAATGCACCAAGGCCAGCCCCCGCAAGGGTTGACCCCAACCAGTTCGCCGGACATCCGGCCACCAGTTTCGACGTCAATACCGGCTCTTACAGCCTCTCATATTCCGGGTAGTGCGTCTAAAACTCTTCAACCAGTCTCCGGTAGACATGAAAGTGGAAGAAGGTATCAGAAAATACCATCAGTCTTATTAAATGCTCTTTAAGTTTGAGTTGTCTTCAACAAAAATGGTGCTAATTTGTGGTTCTCAGATGTGTTTCGTTGTTTACAACTGATATTTTCTGAAATAAGGGCAGCTTTTGTCTAAGAAAGAGCTAAGACCATAACAATTTTTATACATCAAATACAAGCTTGTATTCTTTTTTAATGTGGCTGTAATAAAAAAAATCAGAACTGTATTAATATGACTTAATAAACACCAGGATAAAAAAAATGCCATAATATTCCATTCATTCAAACGTCATACTTGCTCTTTAACTAATAGTTTAACTGATTAGTCATTTAGACAATGAGCTGACTTCCTATTTGGTAGGTTAAATTCTAAGTTCTAAGTTGTAGTAATAATGATCAATAAATACCCAGAGAAACCACATAGGCTATATATAAGTGGACGGCACACTCTTACGCTTTTCAATCGTCCATCGTGAAACCGTTTGAATTTTTATCGTTTAAGATTAGGGCTGTTTGATTTTTTTTATATTAAGAGTAGGTATGTAATCTTAAACCAAAAACTCCTTTTTAAGTACCTTTTGCCAAGTATTATTTGCGTTTGTTCAATAGTAATAGTCCGATTTTAATAATAAGCATTGGTGCACATAGAGTAAAACTTAAAAGTGAGATGAAAAGTAGTGCTAGTTCTTATTAAAAAAAAAAACACAACCGTGGACAACATATATAAAATGTTGGTTACATTTAGTTTAATTTTCTACATTGTGTCATTTCAACAAGTTCTTGAGTTTTGGTCATTGGGTTGGGTCATGCTCATCATGATCATTATGCTCATGCCAAGTATTTAAGAACGGAAAAATACCAAGAAAAAAAGGGGGAGGGGGGGGAGAAGTCACATTGCACACATTTTTTTAAGACGACTTTTATATCTCAAACCTCAAAAGGACCACAGAAAATACATTTTTTTCTTATATTTATCTAAATATGACAGAAAACTTTTTTAACCATAATCCAAACTTAATTAGAAATTAGATTGTATAGCATATGGCCTAAAATTGTACTTTCCCCTTTTTACTTTTTACCATTTTACTATTCAAGTTTTGAGATTCTTTTGTGTAGAAAATTAAACTAAGTGTATCAACTAACACAAAATTTATTTCATCCAAATATTGCTTTTGTTTATAAAAACCGCAAAAATACTAACATTAACTCTCTTCCTTGTCCATCCCGATTTGGTAATGTTTACAAATAGTAAAAAGGCAAGAGATTTAGAACGTATATTTCTTCCAACAAAACTTCCTCGTAAAAGTAGCTACATTAATCAAAATAGTATGATGTGAAACTATATCAGTTAATTGGTAAGTTAATAACCAAGCGACTTCCGGCCAGCATTTTTTTCTTACTTTTTTTAATTTCAAGATACAGCTAGAATATAGGTAATCTAGTCGTTTACAACAAAGATTTCAAACATTAACAAAGTCAAATACTCTACTCAACCAATAGTATTGTAGTTTTTTGTGTTAAATAAATATATCAAAAACCACACACAATTTTAGTTAAATGAATCATCATAAATTATTTATTTCTTTATCTGTAGGTCTTTGTAAATTTCATGTAATAATAGCTTTAATAGCGTCATGAATTTCTATCCATACTATTATTTGAACTTGTTTCTTTGTATAGTCAGTAATTACTAATTAGTTATGAATATGGTGTACGCAATTAGCAATGTACAGTACTTATCATTGATATTTTCAATAAAAAAAACACAAAACAATGTTTGCAACCTGATTTTTTTAAATACATTTATTTTTAATTGTTAATTGCCACACTTACACTTACTTACGCCCCCTATCCCAATCTTAAGCTAGTTATATCCAGTAACCCCCTGGTTACACCCTATCCCTATCTTGAGCTAGCTATATCCAGTCCACCTCATTACACCTTATCCTTATCTTGAGCTAGTCCTATCCAGTCCACCTGATTCCAACCTATACCTATCTTGAGCTAGTTCTACCCTGTTCACCTCATTACAACCTATCCCTATCTTGAGCTAGTTCTATCCAGTCCACCTCATTACATCCTATCTCTATCTTGAACTAGTTCTACCCGGTCCACCTCATTACAACCTATCCCTGTCTTGAGCTAGTTTTATCCAGTCCACCTCATTACAACCTATCCCTATCTTGAGCTAGTTCTATCCAGTCCACCTCATTACAAACCTATCCCTATCTTGAGCTAGTTCTATCCAGTCCACCTCATTACAACCTATCCCTGTCTTGAGCTAGTTTTATCCAGTCCACCTCATTACAACCTATCCCTATCTTGAACTAGTTCTACCCGGTTCACCTCATTACAACCTATCCCTGTCTTGAGCTAGTTCTATCCAGTCCACCTCATTGCAACCTATCCCTATCTTGAGTTAGTTATATCCAGTCTACCTCATTACACCCTTCCTCTCTTTCAGGTCCATTCTAATGTTATCCTCCCATCTGCGTCTTGGTCTTCCCAATTGTCCCTTACCAATGGGTTTGCCAGTTAATACCTTGAACACGGCTCTAGATTTTCTCATTCGCGCTGCATGTCCTGTCCACCGTAATCAGCGAGACTTGATTATACTAACAATGTCTTGTGATAGGTACATGGTATGTAACCCACCGTTATATAGACCCATCCCTTCACCAGTATCCTCATATCTTTTAAGACC
This sequence comes from Timema bartmani, assembly GCA_902151455.1. NCBI lineage: Eukaryota > Metazoa > Arthropoda > Insecta > Phasmatodea > Timematidae > Timema > Timema bartmani. The sequence continues at coordinate 30,942 of CABFWB010003414.1, forward strand.
AAATATTTTCCTAGGCACCTTATTTACAAACATAATACAACAGAAAGAAGTGGTAAGTGCTTGTGTACCACACCCGATTAATTAGTTTTGAAGAATTATGATGAAATTATAATGATGACTGATTGACAGAGTTATATTCAACCAACCCGACACTTCGAGATCATTTGAGCTAAGTGAAATCCTATTCTGGACAAGCAGCGTCCCGCGTGTTTAGTATTTAATCTAGTGAACCGAGCACTACTACTACTACTACTAATACTACTACTACTACTACTACACTACTACTACTACTACTACTACTACTACTATTGGCTTACGACACGTGAGCAGAGTTCAACCGTCGATTGAGGCAACTTAGAGTGAAAATTGGGTAAAAATGTAACAACACGTTCCTATAGTATTAAAAATATTACATTTTAATTAGGGATGGAACCTCGATTACTTTTGTATTTGAGAGATTTGAGATTGGTAAAGATTTCAAAATGATATATTGAATGAAGGCCTTGAATTAAAATGAATTTTTTAAGCACGTGGTAAAATTAATTTTATATACTTGTGTAGTTGGTAAAATGACAAAATCATGAAAAAGGAAAATATATTATTAGTTTAGACAAAAAGAATTAGCTTTGTTTTATTATGACGTAACAGATATGACCAACAAAATAGCGTTTGTAAGTGATACCAATCATTTAACAACCTTTTAAAAATATGAATATTCTGATTAAACTAAAATTGTAAATTTTCAAAAGATTCAAGGATCAGAATATGAATTTGAAAGAAAATTTTAGATTCAGGTTCAACCAGTACTTAAATATATTCTTTAAATTGGACACGGGAATCTAACTTGGGACCTTTGGCTTAGTAGGCCAATGCTCTGACCACTGAGCTATCTTGTAGTTGTCGTGTGCCCAGGGCACAGACAAATAATATAACCAGACACTCTACCTCCAGGTTAAAATGGTTGTGCTCCTTTTGGCAGCTTGAGTTCTTTAACACTAGGATCGCTGCGGTTAGTCCTATCATCACCCAGCAGTGACACTAGCGAAGCTCAGTGTTGAAGGACTCAAGCTGGCAAAAGGAGCGCAGCGAAATTCCTGTAAGGCTGAGAGTCTGTTTCTTACTTGTCTGTGGTCCAGGGTCATTCTTCACAATTGTTTAAAGACAGAGTCTGTAATGGACGTGCGGAAATCGTCAGATACATATGGGGGATCAATTAAGATCACGAGCTATCAGAAAACGCAGCCACTTTTGACTCGGGAGGGCTCTATGCTGCCAATCGATCGCTCAGATGTAGCTGATGAGTTCCGCGTGTCCGCGTGGTAAAAGCCTTGGCGTATTAAGTCTGAGGTATTGGGTTCAACTCCCGTGTACCGGTTACAATTTTGAACTTAGATAATATGGTATTTATATTCGGCTATAGCCGTAATTAACAAATATAATCATTTGGCTATTTAATCTTACATTTACCCACTCGGTGGCTGCATGGTCTAACGTTCTACTCATGTGGTGGACTAAACTACCGAAGACGGGTAGATCGAGGTTCGAATCTAGATAAGGTGTTATGAGGGTGGTTTTTTTTTTCAATTTTTTTTCCACTCTCCCTTCATTCAAATGTAGGTATACTTTTATATCATAATTTGAATTAATTTGAATTGAGAGGAAGTGAACCCGCATTTGCGTGGAGGGAGAGTGGAAAACCATTTAGTGAAAAAACCACACTCATTTCACCCAACCGAAATTCGAACCTCGATCTCCCCGTTCTCGGCAGTCTAGCTCAACACGAAGCGTTAGTTAACTACGCTACCGAGGTAGATCCAGGTATACTTTCTATTAGTATAACCTTCCTAATCCCTAGAATCACTATCGTAATTAATACATAAGCGTATAACCTGAACGGTTAGTAAGACGCGCTGCTAAAATTTAGTAAAAATATCTGACATTTTAAGTAAATAATTTGTTAATATGTAAGGAGTAATAAGCTGATTTTCAACGACCTTTAAAACCGAGTCAGTGGGCACACAGACTAAAATGGCAGGTTCACATTGTATAGCTTGACGGTGAAAGTTAGGTCGGGGATCAAATCCCGGATAAATGTAGTGAAGATTTTATTTATGAAATGATTTACCAATCTCTCTATAAGCAGGTGTGGCAACATTTACTCACGAAGTCTACCTTACTCATATCTACCAAATTAGCGAAATCAAGCGCGTAGTCACAACAAGTAGTAAGTGGCGGTGGGGATAAAAAAATTATCTGTGAAATTTTTAAGATCAAAGATCAAGGTAAATGGTGAGAAATATAAATATAATTAATTTTCACAAAAATAAACACTTTCAAAAATCTGAGATTACAACAGAAAAAGATTACGATAACCTATAATTAATGTGTTATTATTACTATTATTTTCTCGTCTTACTACCTGTTAGGGTTATAACTTACGCCTTTATGATAATTATTCTAGAGGGATGAGGATGAGGAAGGAAGGATTTTGGAGGAATTCTATCTGAATTTACTTCGACGGATAATGCAAAAATTTTTTTAAGGAAAACCATTCTCAGTAGACCAGGACCAGGATTCTAGCCCCAATTTCCCCGTTATCATGAGTCCAGTCAAACACGAGAGTGACGCCTTAGACTATTTGACCATAGAAGCGGCTATAATTATTTTAAAAGTTTTTAATATTCAAAACTGTACCTCCCATAAGAAATACCACAGTGTGGGGATCTGTTTCTTCAAGTAGACGTCGGCCTTAAGTGACAAAATCGTGACAAAAGGAGATATAACACACGTTTGGAAGTACTTGAGAAAATAAATTTAGTTTCGTAGAAGTGTAGTAACGTTTTGTAATCAAATACGTGGAAAAATAAATTTTGGTAAGTAGGCCTGATAATTCATTAAATAAAAAACTATTCTCAATGGTGTATTAGTGTCACTTTCTTTGTTATAATTTTCAAGATGAATAATCTTAAATTGTTAGTAACGAGAGACAGAGACGTGAGTGAAGCAAACATTCTGCCTACAGTGTTGAGTCATAAACCTAATGACATGTAAGAACTATGAAAATTACTCCGGAGTTGAAAGGTCAGCTGTAGGTTTCTTAATGTCGTGGTGGCAAAAAAAAACACAACATAACTATAGAACAATCCTTATCTCCCAAGCGTGGAACCGCACCGTTGGTCACACGGTATATTGCGTCAGTCGCGCAATAGACTGGTTTGCTGGTAATGAGGTGGACGGGTTTCAATCATTAGGTCAGGTGTACTGGGAGATAAATTTAAATTATCTTACCAACAAATTAAAAATGAACCTAAACTTCATTGCTATAAATAAAAATAAATGTCACGGTCTTTTTTTTTTGTCTTAAAAATTGAGACATTTTCTAAAAAACTCTCAAGATTTGTGAAACGAAATAATATTAGTCATAGCTTAAGATACACACCACCAAAGAACATAAATGAAATTATATACACTGTTAAAGAAGTATTGAGAGAAGAGGAATATCTTTGATCGCAAAAGAGCATAATTTCTATTTTCAAAAAGATGGATTAAAAAATCAACAAATCTGCTAATAGCTCAGAAACTATTGGTATCATAAAAATATATTTCAAATCAAATATTTTTATTTTTAATAGTACCCCTACTACAATTTTACCATAAAAAGTTATTTCATGGCTCAAATAGTTGCAGAGATATGATCGAAATTGGAAATTTCCGATTTAGTAAATGGAAAAATGAGAGTTGTCATTTTGTTTGTAATGCCTAGATATAGACTTGACTCAAAATCGTTATAGTGGATCTAAAGAAAATTAATCAGTTCTCTTTTTACCATTTAATAAACCACCCTTAATTTTAAGGTTAGAATTCTAATTCCATAAACCCCTCGGGTGAACCTTATTTAAACCCTAGATACCAAGTTTTTGCCTAATTGGTAAAATGGTTTAGGCTCTAGGACGAGTTACAGACGGACAGACGGAACCGCAAACACCACTTTTTCTGTTTCAGTAGGCCATGAAACGTCGACATTTATCAAAATCTTTGAGTTTGATTATTTTGACGATTACAATACTTCTCTCTCTAAGAAAGTGATAAGGACCTACAATCCTAAATAGTTTACTTTGATGGAAATAAACACATTTTAAAAATTGCATAAAGTCTTCAAGATAAAGTATCCACGAGTATAAACGGTTTAAAATATTTCAATACGAACTTAAAGACTTTAAATTATACCCATCCAGTGACTTTTGTATGCCACATTTGTTCTAAAGTATCCTAACTATAAAAGTTTACAGTTAATTTGCATATTCCATTTTTGTAATTATTGTTCAAGTGGTCAAATGATGTTATCCTTGATTTTAAGACAAAAAACCTAGTACATGTATACACATATACATTTATACATTAAAACATATATACATGTATATACATAATTATTTACACATACACACTTATATCTAGATGTCCACGTGGTCTAACATGCTAATCTTGCAGTAGACTAGACTGTCGATGAAGGGGAGATTGAGGTTCGAATCTCGGTTGGGTGTACTGAGGGTGGTTTTCCAAAAATTGTTTTCCACTCTCCTCCCATGCAAATGTTGATACACTTCCTATAAATATAGCCTCCTTAATCTCTAAAACCATTACTGTAAATATTACATAAATTATTACCTGAATGAGTAGTAAGAGGCGGTGCTAAAAAACAAATATAAATTAAAGGCAAAACCCACTCACTCACTCAGCCTCATCCCCGTATTTCCCCAACTTTAAATTTAAACTTTAAATTTTGCATGAAGGTACCTTCTAGGCCCTAAGCAAGAAATAAGACTTTTTTTAAAAAAAATTGACCTCCAAGGAATGAACTGTGACACTCTATTTCCCAAAATATTTCTGTAACAATGTATATAAGTTTGTTAATTTTATGAACTTGCTTATGTAAATATTGCAGTGTTAATGGATTGCGTTTATTTGTGCACTGAAACAAGGTAATAAAGCTCATATATTTAATTTAATTTAATTTATTAACTAATATAATCTTTTTGTGATTGCCATAGCTAGCTCAGAATTGTAAAAAGAGAAACTATCAAAAAGTGGGCAGCCGGTCGTTGAAAGTTCTAATTTGACCAAATTTTAGCTATTATTATTATTATTATTAGCACCGCGTCTTACTACCCGTTCGGGTTATACGCACTTACGCTAATGTGTAATGGTAGGGTGATTGTGAGATGAAATGGAGGACCTACAGTTTAACGTGGAATTCGAACTACGGGGGGAGGCCTGGCATTCCACACATTCACAAGTTGTGATTAATACACGTCTTGTCAGAGGTGAAGGAAGGGTTTGGCAATCAGATAAATCTGTGCCGGGACCGAGGATTGAACCCCTTACCCCTAGACCACCAGGTAACCTAGAATTTTAGTGATTCTTAACTATGCAAAGAACGACTCAAACTGCTAGCATGTGTACATCATGTTTGTATCTATGCATTTTTGTGTATATATAAGTAAGTATATTATGTGCATGTATATGTGTGCATGGTAAATAAGTAGACATACACAACTAAATATACATATATCAATACAAACAAAATTATTATACATACATCCGTTCCACGAAATATTTTGGTTATTAGAGCGTATTCGAAAGAAACAATCATTCACGAAGTCATACGTGCAAATATTCATAAATCATAACATATTATTTGTTCCGGCAAGGCTATCAAGATCACGAACAACCTGTGATGGCCTGAGGGACTATTGAATGTATACGTAGACTGCTGTGTGTATTTACCAAAACATTCGTACACTTTAAAACACGTATTCTTATAATTATTATTAATTTAATACATCATTTGGGCTATGTAACCTTTGGGGTTGTAACATAATCGTAGGAAAATCATCGCCAATAAGCCATTATTATAATGGTTCAAACTATTATTAAAATTAAATTTTTAGGGAAGGTCCTATTTATATAAATAAAAACATAATTTTTCGTGGCCAAATTTTATAACGTCAACTTATTTCCCTGTTTGAGGTCATAATTCAGTTACTTTCGAGGTCTTCCTGGACCCTGAAAAAATATATTATACCTGAACAGGTAGTAATACATGGTGATAAAAAACACTTTCTACATGTTAGTCATGTGATGTGAAGCTGTCACTTTTGATAGGTATTACAAATAATTCTAAGATAACACTAATAATATAGAACAATTTATCTTTTTTTTAGCCCAGCGTCTTGCAACCTATTTTGGTTATACGCTTATGTACTAATTACGATAGTGGTTTTATGGATTAGAAAGGTTATAATTATAGGAAGTGTACCTGCATTTGCGTGGAGGGAGAGTGGAAAACCATTTTGGAAAATCTGCTTCAGTGCACCCGACCAAGATTTGAACCTCGATGCCCCCATAATCGGCAGCCTAGTCTACTGTGAGAGTAGCACGTTAGACCATGCTGCCACCAAATTGGGGATGTTATCAATCTTGACACCAAATAAATTTGTATTTTGTAAAAACCTAATTAATAATAGACTATAATTAAATCAATGGGGTAAGTATGAGGAAGGTAGAGTCTAAAGGAAGAGCAGAAATCAATTTTAGAAAGAAAAAAATCTTAAGATATCTGGCAGACATTAAAATTTTAACTTCCTTTTCACTGGTAAAACAGACGTAACGAGACTTATGCCCTTGTGAGCGCGTCCATCGGCGTCCTAAAGTAATGATTTTCACACTGAATTGACGTCTTGGGGTTTTTTCCCTCCTCAAACAAACTGTGTCACAGCTACTTAAAATCATTGTGGCCTATTTATGAGGTGTCAAACTAAATCATTAGATTTAAAAATATTGAATCCGTGAGAGCCTCCGGTCACACCTTTAAAATGTTGGAAACACTCCAATAAATGTTCTGAAAAGCCCCCGATGAATCAGTCTGACTCCATTAAATTGACTCCGCGTATGACAAATCGTTTATGATAAGGTCAATTTCATCCTCAACTACACTCTTTTCTGCATAATCTAAAATAACGTTTATTTGAAGGTGTAGCGTTTTAGTCGAATCGTGATTTTTTTTTTAATCGAATAATAGGTGGATATACTGAAGGGAGTTTTCTCATAAATTGTTTCAAACTTTCCTTCCCTGTAGATGCAAATATATTTCTTTTAATTTCTACATTTATTTAATTAAAACTGTTTTTTGTGGTACGTCTTATTATACATAGAAGAATGTACAAGAAAAATGGATGGAAACACATAAAAGGGTATGAACACAATGTGGTTTTTACAATGTAAATAATAACACAGTTCACACTTTAAATTGCTACCACTGGACAAAAAGGTGATGGCTGCCGCTTGAAAAAAATCGATCTTTACTGCCCAATCTATTATAAATTCTTATCAATATCAGCTATTAGATGACTACACCAAAGTATGTTTACTTCATAAAAAACATGATTTTTATAGTGAAACCCTCTCCAAATATTATTTTTAAGCCAAATTGCTATACCATTTCTGAAAAATTACAGTGTAAAAAAATTATTCAAAAGCAAACCACCCACAACTGATTATTTAAAAAAAACTAGTATATGATCTTATTACCCTTGAAAAAATTCTCAGATATATATCAATTTTGAACAATAATCTAAAGCCATTTTCGAAAAATTTAAAATTTTCTAAAATTAGTCATCAATAAACTACTCTTGAATAACTTTTTCCCACAGTACACAGTACTACTAAGCATATAAAGCACTCCTGATATATCCATCTTAAACTAAAATGTCCATGCCATTTTCAGAAAATTTCAATTTTCAAGAATAAGTCACCAGGAAAATACACTTAAATCAGTTTTTCTCTGAAAAACAAATATAAATTGCTACGATTTAACTTATCATGCTAAACACGCTCCAGTTATATATTTTTACACACCTTTAAGCTGTAACAGTCATATTTGAAAATTTAGAATTTTCAAATATCAGTCATTGGTTAGTAATCTTCAATTTTAAAGCTTGAATTTAACTACCATTTGGCCTTGAGGTATAATCATATAACATATAAATATCAAGTTTGAATAAAATAAATCAAACCAAATGGCCTGTAGTCACGGGTAAATACATACAGATAGATGGATAGACAGACAAACAGTCAGAACGACAGATATAATTATTATTAGGTGTTTTGTCTTACAAAAGGTCCATTCCTTTTGTCAGTGAACTTAAATCGCCAGACTTAGATCTGCCTCCTCCTTTAGCTACCAGAATTTTCTTCTTTCCTTCAAGTCATTCAATGTTTGAATCTTTTCTAAGCTACTCTTTCCTCATACTTTCCTTCTATGACGTCGTACATAAGACAGTTCTTCCTAAAGATGTGTCTGATCCAGTTTTCTTTGTATCCGAAGAATCACATCCAAAATGATTCTCTTCTCACCCACTCTTCTCAGGACTTTTTCATTTATCACCCTGTCTGTCTACCTGATCTTCTCAAGTATTTTACAGCCCCACATTTCAAAACTCTCCAAGTAAATATAATTATAAGGCCTACATTTTTTAGTGCTAGGGCACAAAAAACATGAAAATCTATCATAATGTTGAGATCGAAAATTTTCACGATTACAAAACTTTGTTTGTATAGGAAATTTAAAGACTGAAAAGAGTATTAATTTAAAACTATGTGACTTGACACACAGTTTTCATAACGCCCCCTTGCTAAACTCACCATCTTTAAAGGCGCTAAAAGACTATGCTGACGTTTCATGTTAACACGTGTTATAACGGTTTAGTGAAAAATCCACTCCACTAAATTATATGGAAGTGCTCACACTGCCACGATGTGTAGTGTTGTGACATTTTATTTGTTATCTGACGCCGGAATGCGTGTTAATATACCATGACACGCATCACCCCAAGATCTGGACGTCTAGATTTTCGTCAGACGTGTTAAAGCATCATAACGAGACACTTGAATTTTTTTCCGATTTAAGAAGAATTTTGTGAGATATTGAAAATAATGGATGAGGAAGCTGTAATTGATTGTGTAAGGGTGTTGCATTTTTCTATTTTTTGTTTCACCGTGTCCAGAAGGGTAGAAAACTCCTTTATTTTTGGCATCCTTGTGTACATTTTGAAACGCTCTTCATCTTTCAAAAGTTCAGGCCACACAGTATTAAATTCAGCAAACTCACCCCTATCGGCATTTATGAGATGTATCCAATCTCTCGTGTGTCCCAGTGGCAAATACCATACTAATAGCGAAGACAATCTCCTCCTCTTCGTAAAATTCAGCTAATATTCTTTTATCCATTTTAGTTGGGTCCACCTGAAAATGTTATTAAACGAATCGTACACAAAATGGTGTGCTCTGATCAGAACCAAGAAGTCAACTGACAACAATTTCCTGTAAAAACGACACAATACATAAGATGTATCAGAACAGTATGGTCACTTGAAACTGATGTGTTGTGTTGTCCATATTATGTTGACACGTGTTAACACTAAACTTCAGCGTAGTCTGTAGGCCGCTTTAAACAGCTGACCTTCATAAGATGATCAATTATCTTCAAAATAACCAGATCCAAGTCCCAGTTGGACGAATTTTTTAGTATGAGGTACACATGATTTTTTTAAGTGAGAAGCAATAACTGCCGTTTAATCAGCTTTAAATTAAATAATGATAGTAAAGAGAAATTAAAATATTACTTAAAAGCTTAGGTGCAAATTTAAATTAAGTATATTATATTTATATTGGAAGCGAGAGTACAATTTTTTGACGGGATCATAATATTCTAGAAACCCAACAAACGTTATTGAATCACTCTTTCAACATCAAGGCCTACACTTTTTATTGGCTTGACTTTTAAATTAAAGTCGTTACAAATAAGTTATTGGAGGGATTGTCAAAGGAGCAGGGGATTAATTAGGGTGATAGCCCGATGAGATTTACAGTGGTCACACGTACCGCGGTGATCTGTGGATGACCTTGGTCGGACAAGGAGAAGTATCCGGCTCTTTCAGATAACTTCCCAGGATGTCTCAAACTTATGTGGGTGTCTCGGAGGTGTGGCTTTATTGGAGGCCCCTTGCATAGAGAAAAGAAGTCGTTGTTTTCTCTATGGTATAGAAAGGGGGGCAGGGCTAGAGGGGGTTAGGTCATGGGATCACCCTCTATTTGGCTCGACCTTGCTTTTACTTTTAATACCCTGGGATTTCTCAACACATAAACACCAAGATAATATTTTATTAGTAGGTACCTATATATTTTTGCGTGATATAAAATAATCTTTAATAAATACTTCATTATAAGAATGTGTAAGACCACAGCGATATATATAGTAATATACCACGCTAACAAACCAGCCCCCTGGTGTAGTGATAATCTCACCTGGATACGAGTCTAGGGATCCCAGGTTCGAATCCCAGCCGGTACCTCGTGTATTTTTCCCGAAAGGGGAATTTCCCCTGCTGTCACGAGGGTTTGGTTAATTAATCTTAAGCTAGTTTAAGTGTTTCCACTAATTCCACGCCCTCGTACTCACTATCAGCATCAACTCATCTCATCGGGACATGGAAAGAGCCTCCACGGAAAGGATGTACGGTTAGTGCATTCGGGAATCCCCTGGGCAACGGTACATTAATACTGGATAATACTTCCACTATTGGGCGACAAATGATGTAATTCAGTCGCTCAATATTATTATTAGTTATTATTATTACTATCATAACAGATATAAATTAAAAACACTGTCTGAATACCAGTTTAAGTTGAATCGGTGTTCACGTGGACTAAACGGTAATCTCATCTTTGTCTTGCTTTCCGGCTATGAGGAGTCAGGGTTATAGCCCGGCTGAGTGTATTAAATGATTTGTCTCTCTCTATCTCGCTCTCTCTCTCTCTCTCTATATATATATATATATATATATACATGTGTGTACATATATATATATATATACACACACATGTGTGTACATATATATATATATATATACACACATGTGTGTATATATATATATATATATATACACACACATGTGTGTACATATATATATATATACACACATGTGTGTACATTTCCTCTAAATCAAACCTTACTCACCCTTATCTTGATTAATAAATTAACTGTGGATAAGCCCGCTAAAGTGTCCAAATGGTCTAAGGCGTCACTCTCACAATAGACTGGAGTGCCGATGACGGAGAGATTTAGGTTTTTCCAAAATAGTTACCCCACTTTCCTTTCACGCGAATTCGGACACACTTCCTCTAAATTTAACCTTCCTAATCCCTAAAAAAACATTAGCGCAATTAGTACTGAAGCGCACAAGCCAAACGGTTAGCAAGACGTGGTGCTAAAATATATAGCATATTTCCTCCCGACGCAACCCTCTCCATCTTAGTCCTATCACCAGATAAGCAAAGAAATTACAAAGTTTATTGTCTTCATTATTTTATCATTCTGACAACTGTGTGTTGAAAACGTTTATGTTTGAGCATTTATGCAATTTTTTGAGTCGTATTTTAAAAATAAGCCTATTCAACATAAACACCTAAAAATGATCCAAAAAAGGTCTAAAATTGACTAAATTTGCTTTAATTTAACTTGTAAATATTTACTTTTAAATTAAAGCGTTAATTTTCAAGTTACTAATCGTTTAATTGTTTCGGCCTCACCATGTAATTGAACTTTGTCTGTGATGTACAAAAAATAAGATGACGTAATCAAAATCTGGGCTCTGCCATAGCTGGCACTGTCTCCTATTACCAATAAAAGAGAACACATCATCACTTCCATCGAAGACTAACAAAGGTATGAAGAACTAAGACTAGTTATCAATGTGGCAGACAGGTTTGCACACCACTAGGTCGTTAAGGTAGAAACTGTTCTAAACTAATGGAATCATAACTAACCGTCCACACAACCTCGACATAGAAATGTCACCCTGATACATTTCAAACAAGGATGTCGTAGTTTACAGTTATTGGCAACCAAGAAATATAGTTTATTACCGTTACAAAGAGAGGATCTTAATTTTTTTGTTTTAAACATCTCAGAAAGGGCTCTCTCAGTAGCATCCATACATTCACTGGTTAACGTAATAATATATATATTGCGACTTCACTATCGAAAATTTGTAAACTCTTAAAATGATAGGCCAAGATACAAAAACAGATAGATAGCATAGTGAAAATCATTTTTCGGCTTCAGGGCGTTATGAAACGTCAAAATTTACCAAAATATCGAGTCCGATTTTTTTTTACGGTCACAGTACTGCTTTCTCCAAGGGGTCGATAAGAGGTAAAAACAATAAGGCATGACTTTGACAAAGGTAGAATATGACCTAGCAACGGATTTATATCCTACCCACAGTTCTTGAGATTGTGAGACAGATTTCCGAAAAAAAAAAATATAAGCCTTTCTTCTTCCCCAAAGATAATTTAGAAACAAGACTTCTTCTTGACCTTGAATTTGTTCTGCCCATCATCAGTTAAAAGGATAAAGAGATAGTGAATTATTTCTTCTGATTGGTGATCAGATCAGGTCTCACCGTGGCGAATGAAAAAAAAATATATAGCGTTCCGGTAACTACTCTGTGACGAAACGGGTGCCACATCGCAAAGGAGTCGTCGAGTCAAGGTGAAGACTTCTCCTACATAGTCTGTGATCCTTCCCTCCTCCCCTTGACCCCTTCTTCAGTTGACCACCAATCCCCCACCACCATCCATCACTGCCCCCCCAATCTACAAGGGCATCGAGTTCCTTTTGCAGAACTCTTAGAAGTACCAGTACTTAACGTCGTCTACTTCTCCGCTCCAGAAACCAACCTGCGGAAGGGACCACACCCAATTTCAAGGTCAATCAACAAAGATATATATATATATATATATATACATCTCAAGACTGTTGGGTACAGAAAAAATTCTTCATGGTCACTTAAACCCTCCGCATGACAAAATGTACTATCTCCTATAATTATTTATTCTGCAATTTCAACTGAAAAATGTCTGCCTGTTATATACCTTTCATCTTGCTTTACTTCCTTGAAAACACAAACGAAAGACAATTTTAAAGATGTGATTAGATGAAAAAAAACTCTAAGCGCTATTTTGTTTTATCAACAACATTCCTAGACCCATTTCTTATTTAGGTGTCCTTTTTTAGTAAGAATTTGAGGTTGGTGCAGAATTACCAAGAAGATTCTGGTGACTTGGAGCTATGAAATATTTTTTTGGGGAGATTTTTAACACAAAATAACTAACTTAGTTTATGTGCTTTATTGATATGTGGAGTAGGTTACATAATGATGAGTTACCTACCCAGTATTCGTTATTGTTCGGATAATCAAACCTCTCACACTACGATGGGCAGGACATGCAGCGCGAATGGAATAATCTAGAACCACGTCCAGGGTATTGTCTGGTAAACCCAATGGGATGAAATCACTATTAGTGATGTTAAATGGTATTGACTCTTGTTCTCCTGGAACAGAGCTAATACCAGTATATTTTCAACCTATCTACTAGGTAAGGTTTAAAATATTTTTTAAGTTCAATAAAAAATTCCAAAGCATGATACTAGATTTTAATTAGAATGCAAAAATTAAGATTCGCTTCGAGAGTGAACATTTTGGATTGGGCATATGTTTGATTTATTCTTATGGGGATCCGACAAACACAATTAATAAATATCCCAAAACAAGTAATTCAAATAATAAATTCACGTTGTCCAGCGAACTTTAAAGCGAAAGTGCAGGAAACGCGAGTTAAGGGAAATATTTTTGACGTTCTTAAACAGCACATTTTTCTGGTCAAAAGAAATCAAACATTTTTCCACTAGAAATATAGAGTTTAATTTTCTTCACATGGTGATATCAACAGTTGTTGAGTATCTGTCAAGGGTGTCCTGGAATTTAATTACAACTCTTTATCTTCATTTAAAAAGTTTTTCATCTAATAATGTCTCTATGCTCATGACAGATATTCAACAACTTTTGATATCACCATGTGAACAAAAATTGAACTCTATATTTCTAATGGAGAAATGTTTTATTTTGTCAAAAAAAAAGTTTTGTTATAAAAACTGCCCTTAACTCGAGTTCCTTAAACTCCTACCTTAAATCTCGCCTCTCACCCAACTAAGTGTCCATATCGTTGACTACGTCTGAGAGAACTTGAGATGATCTATTCTTGCACTGAGTGTACTTTTTCCCTCCTTTTACTGACGTCACCACAACTAGAGATTAGGTTTCTTGAGGAGTGTTAGAACTGTATTATTACAGAAGGTCGACATATCAGAACCGGAAACATTTCCCTGATGGAAATATTCTGAGCCCAATAAGGAAATAGTATTTGACTTCTAGGTAGAGCTTAAATCTTCATGTCGATTTCAATTATTTACGTGGATTAGGTTTTGAATTATGGTTGGTATGATGATTGGGATACCAATCTCCTTTTTTGTAGTTAATAAATCGAGACAATGTTAACTAACTCTGACATAAGCTATGAGTTATGAATGACCTTCAGAACTGGACGAGTCCTGCAAAGCTCAATGGTACAACTTTGTAGTGCTAATGCACAGATTATGATCAACTTAACGTTCACGTAACGTAACGTTCACTTAATGTAAATAAACTATGGTGTGGTCAGGTTTCATGTAACGTGATGTGACAACTTGAACAAAATACAGACAATGGGTTTGGAATGTTTGAAAACAAACTGTTTACAAAAATGAAACCCAACCATTTTGGGCTGATTAGGCTGCAAGTACTTGCAATAGAAGCTTTAAGGCCATTTCACAATGGAATTCGTGGTTGGACGTTTTGTAAAAATCGCTTTCCAGCTTATCAAATGGGGAGCAATTCACACTGACGTCCACGGTTTCACAGAAGGACCTAGGTGTCCGCGGTACGGACGTTTTCAGATCACTCTCCGAGCGATCGGTAGGGCGTCCGCATGGACGTTTTGGACTGAGCATGCGCAGTGGCGTTTTGAAGAGCACGTGGTCGCCTACACTAAACTACAGTTTAGCAACTCAAGTTTGTAGTCATCAAAAATATCCGCGAACGTTTGGTTGCAGTGTGAATTGGCACGTCCATTGACATTTATTTCGTCCACGGTTACCGTGGATGTCATTGTGAAATGTCCTTTACTGGATTGAAAAATAAAATGTAACAAGAGGTTAAGACATTATGGAGTTCACGAGATGGGGACAAACTATACCGAAGATGTCATCCGCATTCCATAAACAAACAAATGAAGTATTTAAATAGCCCCATTGACGTCATTAGCAACATGATTGGCTGGCTAGGACACGTGGTGCTCACGTAACGTGAAAGTTTTGCCCTGGATAGCTCTTAATTTTGAGTGAACGTTAATTTAACAGCATTGTGGTGGCTTCCATTTAAAAACACCAGGAGAACATTTACGTGCCGTGAAAGTTAAGTGAACGCTAAGTTTATCGTGATCCTGGCATAAGACAAATATAATGAATTCAATGCTCGTGTTCAGGAATAATTTAACAACTATATTTTAATCTTAATTCAAACATGTTAATTAAGATACATACCCGCCTCGGTGGTGACGTTAGCTAACGCGCTAGTTTCGTGTTGAGCTAGACTGCCGAGGACGGGGCGATCAAGGTTCTAAACTCACTTGGGTGAACTGGGTATAGTTTTTTCCTTAATGGTTTTCCACTCTCCCTCCACGCAAATGTGGATTCACTTCCTCTATATTCAACCCTCCTAATTATTAATCAATTAGCGTAATTAGTATTTAAGCGTATAACACGAATGTGTAGTAAGACGCAGTGCTAAATATTAAATAAATAAATAAATAAACAAATAAATTAAGATACGTAATTTATATTTTTTTTATTTACCACCGCGTCTTACTACCCGTTCGGGTTATATGCTTAAGTACTAATTACACTAATGGATTAGGAATTGGGAAGGTTGAATAGAGGAAGTGACCCCACATTTGCGTGGAGGGAGAGTGGAAAATGATTTAGGAAAAACCACCCCCAGTTCACCCGACCGAGATTCGAACCTCGATCTCCCCGTCCTCGGCAGTCGGGCTCAACACGACTAGCACGTTAGCCAACTACGCCACCGAGGCGGGTTAATTTATATATTAAATAGGTAGGGATGTTTGCTTTTGTTCTAAATATAATATATTTTGATTGTTTAGTTTACATTTAATAAAATTGTAATTTTACCTACAATTTTATATTATCACTAGGTAATCTTAGAATATATTGGTATTATTGCAATTTTAGTCTGCGGAATTCTATGCCACACATTTGAAATACAGTAGAACGTCGATAATTCGGAATAATTGGAGATCTACCCAGTACAGATAATCGATTTGTCCTGATTTTTAAAAATACGGTACTTATATCAAAAATAAGAATAGACGGGATACTTTAAAAAAGTAACCAATTTTTTTTAACAAGTGTTGAAGTGCTCTTTTTTTTTTTATGACCATGTCTCTGATATTGGTACCATTGTGGTTATTTTTATAAATATTTTTTTTTCTTAGCGATCAGAATTTTTGGCTTTCAAATTGACGCTCAATGTTAGTTGAATTTTAACTTTAAAATAACACCTACACATACATATTCAGTTACGAGTATAGATCTGAATTTAATTTTTGTATTTCCCTGGGCCACCATTTAATTTAATTGCCGAATGTTTCCAAATAATTTAGCACTTTATTGATGCAAGGTTAACTCAACACATAACTTACACACTAGACTTATCTAGGACAACACAATTAATACTTAAGGCCAAATTTTAGAGTCACAATTTATCATACCAAGGATGTATAATATACAAGTACGTTTAAGTGGCAGTATACTTATGTATTGTTCGTACAAGTATACTTTAGTAGAAGTCTACTTATTTGTTACTCTTTAATCGCAGTATACTTATATATAAATACTTTTTAGAGGCAGTGTACTTATATAATTACTCATTAGCAGCAGTATACTTATATAAGTTCACTTTGGTGGCAAATAATAATATATATACACTTTGTTGGCATTGTACCTATAGACAGGAGTGCTTTATTGCAGTATATATATAAATATATATAAGTAGGCTTTAGTGGCAGTAAAGTACAACCTTCACAGGCAAGTCCACTTAGTCGATAATATTTTGTACCACAAGTGGTATTTCATGTGAAATGTGCATAAAAAACAAAGTATCGTATGTTAAAAATGCTGTCTTATACTGCTTACTAAACGCTTCCATTAATATACTTTCCAGATTTGGCAAGGGACCAGGTAGGTAGTAGCCTATATTATGGTGGGTGGTCGACAAACGCATCGAACGCTTATAAAGATGTCCTCCATTGGAAAAAATTGGGAAATACTGAACTAGCTAATAAAATAGCAGGCTAATCTTTTTTTTAACAATTATTTAATATATTTTTCAACCCCCCTCCCCCCCTCGGTATTGAACCCGTGTCCCCGGACCACTTATCTACAAGCATGGAGATTAAAAAAAATCACTCTTCCTCTTCAGAATAAAACGCGGAGACTTCATAAGAATGAACTAATGGTTAATTTAAAGCCCTCAAAGCAGACATCTGGGTCAACCATAACTCAAATATTTGAGGTGTTTAGAACTGGTTTGTATTACATTAACGGCACCGGTGGCTCAGACGAAATGTAAGTTTTTATTATTACTATTGGTGTTGTTATTATGAATATTATTTCTACCACGTCTTAATTGGCCTCGTGGTATAGTGGTTAGAGCCCCTGGCTGTTAACCTAAAAGTCATAGACTCAATTCCCGGCTGCTACCGGGTTATTTTTCTCGAAAGGGTAATAATTCTCTTGGTCACTAGGGTTTGGTTAATTAGTCTTAAGTTAGGTTTTAAGTATTTACACTGGTTCCACATCCTCATACTCACTATCACCATCATCTCAGCTCATCGGGACATGGGAAGAGCCTCCACGGAAAGTATGTACGATTAGTACATTCGGGTGTCCCCTGAGCAACAGGACATTAGTACTGGCTAATCTTTCCAGTACTGGGCTACGAATGCTGTAGTCCGTAAACAGCATTAGTATTTGTATTAGTATTTCTACGTCTTAGTATCTGTTCGGGTCATACTTACAACTACATGGCGTCAGCCCGCAATAGTGCAGCCACCGTATGATGGTGAAGATAATGCCAACTTCTGCAGATAGAAGGTATCATGTGGTCAATACAACAAACCCTTCGGCTGTTAATCTGAGTTTTATAGATTTGGGCTGCTAATTTTTCATTCAAGTATCCCTTCATTTGTCCTCGCGGGGCAGATTTTGACCTCGTTACAGGCCCGATGTAGCGTCAGGGATCACATTTACATTTAACTCAGAATCAGCTTTGGTGTTAACTTTATTTCGCATTTAAAAAGACTAATATCCATCCCAGTTGGGATTTGAACTAAAGGATCTCAGCTCAATCGTAGCCCAGTAATGAAAAGATGAACCAGTACTAATAAACCGTTTCCCAGGGGAATCGCGAAAGTAGGATGGAGGAAAAACAGAAAAAATTAAATTTTAAAACCCTCCTTCCAATTCATAAGTCCGGGATTCAAACCCCAACCTTCTTGTCAATGGGAATCAAGTCCATGAAGAGACTAACGTCTTAGACCATTTGGTCACGGCTTTAGTTACTTAAAGCTTTCAAATGCAACAAAAAAAATTAATTTCTCTGAGTCTTAGAGGAGGTTGTCCAGTGATTAACACTCGTGAGGGCGTATAATCCGAACGGGTAGTAAGACGTTGTGCTTTTAAAAAAAACTCGTGAGATACACGCAATCGTAAACACGCGGGCTAAGACGTAAGTCTCATTTGATCTTGGTGTGCCAGTGATGGAGAGGTTAGGGATCGGATCCCGACTGGGCTTACTGACGGTTTTATCAAAGATTTCCCACTCTCTTGAAATTTTCTACTCATTCATTCCTTTTCAATTCTTCCACTGTTTTCCCCGTTCCATCCTTTTTCCGCACTCCCTCGATTTCCCCCTCTCCCTCCACTATCTTCTTTCCTCTATCCCTCCATTTTCACTCACTTTCCAAGCTACACTCCCCCTTAATTTTCCACACTTTCTGTGTTTTAAACTCTTTCATAATTTTCATCCCTCTCTATTTATACTCTCCATTTTGCACTCTCTCAATTTTTGCTTTCTCTCTTCACCATTATACATTTTCTCCCTTTTACTATCTCTCTCTCTCCTTTTGTCCCTCTCTCTCCATTTCCCCCTATCTCTCTCTATTTTCTACTCTCTTTCGATTTCCCACTCTCTCTACCATTTTCTATTCGCCCTCAAATCAAATGGGGCTACAGCTCTTCAGAAACCAAACCCTCTCCATTCCTTCCTTATTATCCCGGGCAGGTAGAAAGAAGCCATGCATCACCATCATAGGCACAGTCAATAACCAAAGTGTATTTGCGAAGGCTCTTGATCGCACCAATCATCAGACGTTGGTCGCCTTCAAGGTGACGCCCGAAGACTCGAAACGGGGCGTTTGAGGAAGTGGGCGACAGTTAAGTTGCTTTGATCTTGTCCTATATAAGAGGTCACTAAGGCCATCTTGTCGACACCCATCCTTTGACGGCCATTTTTATTTTATACCTGTAGCTCATACAGTCGGCTTAATTTTATAGCATGTTTTTAATACATTATTAGCGCGATTAAAAAAAAGGTACCCTTGCATGTATAGTCTGAGTCCGTTGTAAGTTCAGACTTTTTGAGGTTCTTGTACAAACCTACAGATCAAAGTCCAAAGTCAAGCATTTTTTCATCACGTCTTATTAATAGCAAGGGCTATCAGAATGTTAATAGTAATGGATGGATATAAGTAGGATAGAATTAGAAAAAAAGTATAGCAGTATTTGCTTTGAGTCATACTAGGGATTAATTTACGAGAAAAAATCTTCAAAAACACCCGATTTAAATTCGAACTTCATCTTCCCATCAACGGAAACAAAAACTAGACTAGAATGACGCTTATTCTGAATACCCACCAATAAATAATTGAGTCTTCAATCCGAGGTCTTGTCCTGATGTGCTTCCCATCCATAAGGAGCTGGGCATGCCGCTTAGGGCTGCCCGCATCATCTGGGAGAAAGTACTTGTTCTATCAACGTCCTGAAAGTGTGGTGGTTTACCGTTGTTTTAGGCACTGGATTTCTGCGAGATAGCGAGAAAGAGCCTAAAACTTTTGCCGGAAAAGGTATTTTCACCAAATTTACAGGGTCCTTTCATATTCCAAAATGGACATGGCACTTCCCCTCCGAAGTAAGTTGTCATACGGATCTTCATCGCTCAGTCTACCTCGGCCGGTTTTGAACCCGCGCACATCGAGTCCTGAGGCGAGCACCTTGCCCCAAGACCATCGAGGCCCACATACGGATCACTAAGAATTACTTTATTTATCTCACAACAGTCAAAATTGTCACCATCTGTTAAAACTAACTGACGCAGAATATCAGCAACTTTTTGATGTGTCGGATAAGTCTCTACCTATGGCGTGCTGTGACTATACCAAATATGTGATTGCCACGAATGGGAACTTGATTTGTTTAATATTAGTTGATTCGTCTTAGGTTGTAGCTGCGCTTTAATTATTAGGCCTCTGAGACGACCGGTCATAAATATTGATTCTCTTCTCTTGAAATTATGTCATTGAATAAATTGTTTTCTTCTTTCGAGTCATTATGGCAGGACGTGACTAGCTCGTTGTATGTTAAATTGTGTTTAATATTTCACTAGTGTACCATTACTTTGATTAATATTATACGTTATGTGATAAGTATGATAACTGTGATGTTAAGTGAGAGATAGACTCTGAATATGAATGAACTCTCTTTGCTCTTTCTGGTCCTACTATCAAGCTAGCCCATCCGGGCTATCATAATATTGACACTAATGAGGTAGGGATTAGGACGGTAGAATTTAGAGGAGGTAAACCCTTATTTACGTGTAGAGAGAGTGGGAGAATAAGGTGAGATGGAAGGGGGACATCTAACAACCCAGCTGGGATTCAAATAAAGGCAAACAAGACGAAACTCACGCCTTTTTCCATGTGCCTACCAATGCGGGTTAATCCTCTTTTTTTTTTTAATACGGCTGGATTTATATTATTTATAATAATTTACAATCTAAATATTCAAAATCTAAAGTGATTTCTTTTGATAATGATTTTCGGATTTCTTCCAAACCAATTTTCATAGTTAAATTTTTTTTTTTTAATTCTTCAAAAATTTTAAATTTCAAAAATATTCCAAGGAGATGATACCTTTTTGTAAAAACAACTATTTATTTCGACAGAAAATTTTCGAAATTCTACCAAACCTATAATTGATATTCATTTATTAGGAACCTTTTTTTTATCTCAACACCTTGGAGAGAAAGTATTGTGATCGTCATAAATATAGAACTCAAGATTTTGATAAATGTCGACGTTTCATGACCCCCTGAAACCGATGCCGTCTTTCTGTATCTGAGACTAGAGCCGAAACCATTTTACCTATCGGGCTAAAACTTGGTATCTAGGGTTTTCATAAGGTGTCCCCCCCCCCAAGGAACCCC
>CABFWB010003414.1:52660-65807 GCA_902151455.1 Timema bartmani
CGGAAATTTCCAATTTTTATCATACACCCACAACTATCTGAGATACGAAATAGCTTATCACTTCTAAGTTATAGTAAAATTAAAAATAGAAATAAAATATTCCAAATATAATTTTACTAAACAAATAATTTTTGAAATATTGGAAAATACATATTTTACATTGAGGTTTGGGAAATGGATTGTTATGCTATTTGTTGGACAAAGATATTACTTTTTCCTCAACATGTTTATGTAACAATGTATATTATTTGAACTGTGCTATTTGGTGGAGTGTTTCTGCAATAATATTATTTCGTTTCACATATCTTATTAGTTTCAAGGGCTCCTAGAGACTTTAAAATATTTGTGGGGCTGGATATTTTTAAATACACTTCAATCAAAACCAAAATGTTGCAACATATTAAATATAGGCGAATACATTCGAGTCTAGCTTCTTATCGCCAAGTCTTACTACCCGTTCGGGTTATATGTACCTATGTACTGATTACACTTATGATTTAGGGATTGGGAAGGTTTAATTGAGAGGAAATGCGCCCGTGTTTGGGTGGAAGAAGCTTGGTAAACCATTTAGGGAAAACCACCCTCAGTTCACCCGACCGTAATCGAACTCTGATCACCCATCTTCGTTAGTCTAGTCCAACACGAGTGTAGCGCACTATACCATACTGTCACCGAAGTGGGTAGCTTCTTCTTAAGGTGGGGTGCTAGTGAGCGCCAGTTTAGTGATTAATTTTACAGTTTTTATAGCATAAACATTTTTTGGCCAAAATCTGTCATGAGCATAGCGGCATTTGGTGACAAACTTTTTAAATGCAGAGAAGAAGATGTCACTAAATTCCAGGACAACCTTAACAGATATTAAAGAACTGTTAAGATTAGCATGTGCATAAAACATTACTCTATGTTTCTATAGAAGAAATATTTGATTTATTTTGGCCAAAAAAAGTTTATGCTATAAAAACTTCTAAAATACTGCCCTAAACTCACGCTCACTAGCACCCCACCTTAAGCCAGATATTGAAGAGATCTGCAATAATGTTAAACAATGTCACTCGTCTCACAAAAAAAAACCTATTTTGGAAAAAAACAAAACATATGCTATGTTTAAAAAACAAAGGTTTTTAATAATTTATCAAGCTATTTATGATTAAAATTAAATTAATTAGTCATTATTAATTTATAAATGTTCTCAAACTCTTAAATTCTAATGCAGTAATTATTGGTAGGTGTAACCCACTCAACAACAAAAAAAAAAACAAGAATTGGGTCTCCGCAATCTTTTATAGGAGTGTAAAATATTCCTGAGGTTAAAAAGTTTGAGAACAGCTGACCAAGGCCATTGATAGATTAAGTCGACGTAAGTTGGTCGTGGCACTAGGTGGGGCCATCACTTCTCCCCCACAAATGTGTGTTTGGGCTTGGGGGAGGGAAGATGCAATTAGAGGAGTGTAAGCCCAGATACCCAATGCTACATGAAAGACCATGGTTTATTGATATTTTTTTTTCCAACGTTGTAATTTTGCAAGGGTATTAATAATATTGTAGCTCTATAGTAGAAGGCAGCTTTAATATTTTTACTTTATCGCTACCCTTCGAAGAAAGAGGAAGTATTGTGATCGTACAAAATCTAATTCAATGGAGGTCGACATTTCATGTTTTCGCGATATTGTCTGTTTGTATCTGAGCCTAGAGCCAAAACCATTTTACTGATCGGGCTAAAACTTGCTATCTTTAGTTTTAATAAGGTTCTCCAGTTTGTTTGTTTTTGTAATTCTATATATATTTATAAAATGAAAGTTAGTATATTTATGAGTTAAAAGAGAAAAAAAGCAATTTTCTCTACTATCTTCAAAGATTTTGATTAAAATTCGTATATAGACACTGTTTTTGACATCATAAACAAAATTACGTGTCTATATATTTTTCCGGGAAAATTACTTGGAGGGTAGGTACTTTACGGGAACCTTTAATTTTGATAATTTCTCCGCAACTATTTAAGATACGAAATAATGTATCATTGCAAAGCTGTAGCACTATCAAAATTTAAAAAACTTTTAGTCTAAGTATATTTTTATAAAAAACCGGAATTTTCCAAGCTACAAGCACATACACACACATACACACACACGTGGTCTTGGAAATGGGAAGTTTGTTGTTTCGCTCTTGTCTTTGATGTACCGAGATGTTCTTATTTCAATAACTAGTGAGACCGCGTTTATGGTCTATTGATAAGAGTTCCTGGCTACAGATCCAGAAGTCCCAGTTTCGATCCCCGACTCTTCCAAAATTTTTCTGTAAATCAATGGGTCTAAAACGGGGTCAAACTCAACCTCATGAGGCCAAATGAGGAGCTGGTTAAATAAATAATTAGCAGCTCCGGTCTAGAAAACTAAGATTAACGGCTGGAAGGATAATTGTGTTGACCACATGACACCTTCTATCCTCAAATGTCGACACTATAATCGCTACCAACGGTGGCGGCCGCTCGGTTGGTATAGCTCGCTTGTCAACTTATGTCATGAAGTAGTCATTAGACGCAGAGGTGGGCAAACTTTTTTCCCCCGAGGGCCACATGGACATCTCTAAGGCCCCTGGCGCACGTGGCAAGAATCTAATGAAAACAATTAAATTAATTTTCACACAAAAAAAATACATTTATTAGTCATATAACTATATAACTTTGGTACACAAAGAAAGTAGCAAATAAAATCTAATACGTCATAGCAAATAAATTCAAACATGTCATGAATCATGTTTCTTCTCAGCCTACCAAATTTTGTTTGATAACTACTCAAACTGTTATCATTAATGTGATGTATGCAACTGTCCAAAATCCTTCGGGGCGTACAAATTGACAACGCGGGCCACATGTGGCCTGCGGGCCGTAGTTTGCCCGTGGATGCATTAGAGAATAAATCTATATTTTCATTTAAATATACTTTTCATTCATTTATTAATAAAACACCACTCAATTTTTTTGTAGTGTCAAATAGGCTTTTTTTTAGATAACAAACCACTTGTCCAGAAATTCTGTGTTATTTAACGTCTTCAACACGTCTCAATGCCGCAGTAGTTGGCCCCCTTAAGACGAGGTAATCCAAGCACCACAATGAACACGATAATTGGGTGCTAGATTTGAATCCAGTCTAACAATGAATGACAACACTACCTGTATGTAACCTTAAAATACGAGTCGTTAGCTAATGCCGCCGCCTCCACCATTCCAGTGAACTCGAGTAGAGGTTCACCGATTGCGTCCTACCCCTGGAGCATATATTTCACTGCAACTCACCATTCCTGTTGTTCGCAACACCGAATGGGCAAAAGCGGTACATATGCAACTTTATCTGAGGGTTATAAAAGATACGAGATATAGACCCTACCTTTACGTATTCATACGGCAATTCATGATGTCTTCAGAAGTCATATTTGACATAAATTTTCAATTTCTATAAAATAATAATAAAATAGTAAAATAGGATTAATTTTGATAGAAATAAAATATATATTTTTAGTTTTTAATCCCTTTCTATAAAAATTTGACTGTACAAATCAATCCAATGCTTCTTTAATACAAGAAAAAACATTTTTTAAATAATATACCACTTGTAAAATAGGTATTTATTAATATTGCACCTATTTTTAACATCTTTTACTTTGGTTCATTAACTAAAAGATTTGTAAATTTCTTCCAATAAACTATTTTAATAACTAGACAGTTAAGGTTGATTTTGATATACATACTAAATGGGCAGATAGTATGAAATGAGTAGGTATCTAAATATTATAAATTAATAAGTAAATTTTATTTTGTTTTAAAACAACGGTGAGCATTTTAAAAAGCTAAAAAAAAAGTATGTATGAATTATATTGAAAGAAGAATACAACTTTTCAAATTGAAAATGATTTTAGCGGCTGATACAAGCTAACCTGACTTACAAATCTGTAGTTTAATCCCTACAGACTAAATAATAACTAGTGATAATTTTTTAACTGTACAGTCTTACACTCTTTTAGTTAAATGCTGATACATTTTGTTGAAATAATTATTATCTAGGTGCATTTTATGAACCGACTGACAGCACCAAGCCATGAATAATTATATTATTAATAAATTAATGAATTATTCATCCATGTGAATGGTGAAACTCCTAGTTCACCAAGTATAAATGTATCAGTTATGTGGGAAATCGATCTTGGGATCCCTAACTCAGTATGCAGACACGTAACCAACTGAGCTAATATAAGGCCTTGCTTGAATGGTATTCAGTTAAAATTCACCTATATTATTTTGTTACTAATTTAATTTAATTTAGCACCGCGTCTTACTACCTGTTCGAGTTATACGCTTAAGTACTAATTATGGTAATGGGCTACGAATTGGAAGGTTGAATTTAGAGGAGGTGAACCCACATTTACGTGGGTGAAGAGTGGAAAGCCATTTAGGAAAAACCTCCTCCAGTTCACCCGACCTCGATATCCCCGTCCTCATCAGTCTAGCTCAACACGAAACAAGCGCGTTAGCTAACTACGTCACCGAGGGTTATTTTGTTACTTGATATTAGATAGTAAAAGTTGCTGATTTACAGATCTGGCATTTAATGCATATCTATACATAGTAGAATTTAAAAGATAAAGCATCAGACAAAAACCAATCAACTTTTTACTATCTCGTAGTGACAATATATTTCTATCAGAAAGCACAAAAACATCTTAAAAGTTCTCCCATTACGTCCGCCAGTCTAACTACTCAGTAGGAAAAAATTCCAGAAAAGAGCCTTGGGAATACGAACCCATGACCTAGGACGTAGCCCTGTCCGTTGTGCCCTTTTTCCGCTACGGTGTCTTTTCCTCGACTGACATTTTCGCTTACCAATACTTTCGCTCCATATAAAACTGGAAGTGATCTGAAGTAGCGGCCCCAGTTGTACATACACGCTAACCATAGGTGGTTTAGTTAGTGAACGTGGACCAAAAAATTAAATATTGAAATAGTTGGTAGCGAAAGTGTGGGCTTTGTTCAACTATGAAGCTTTTTACAATGGTATGTACCTCCGCTAGAAATTATACGTTTGTCTGTAGTGTGTTCGTCTTACGAGTTTAAACTTCATATGTGTGTGTGTGTATAAATAGCATGTGGGTAGGGAATGCATATTGTGATTACTGTATGTATAAGTGAGAAGAAGGCTATGTTTGAATATATATGGGTGTGTATTTATATTCATGTAAATTAGTCTGAAGACGTCCTTAAAGTAGTTAATCATATGTTTGCGAATCAAAATTTATAAACATTGTGACCAAGATTTTTATTAAGATGTAGGAGTAGAGCGAATTGTTAAGGTGGGCTGTAAAGAGACGCGATAAAAAGTGTGGTTTTTTTTGCAATTTGTATGGCAAACACATTTTTTCGGCAAAATAAGTAAAATATTTTTTCCAGTGTAAATATAGAGTTAAGTTTTCTACAAATTGTAATATCAACAGTTGTTGAATATTTAACATGAGCATATTAGCATTTGATGATGAAAAACATTTAAAATGAAGATAAACAGTTGTCATTTAATTCCAGGAGACCCTTGACAGTTATTCAAGAACTGTTGAGATCATCGTGTGAAGAAAATTAAACTATATTTTTATATTGAAGAAATATTTTATTTATTTTGCCTAAAATATATTTTTGCTATAAAAACTACAAGTATACTGCCTTTAACTATTATATTCTCTTCCATCCCCCCTTAAATTTTTTTGAGCAGTTTATCTAAAAGAAAACAAAAACTGAAAACATCGTTTTAAGTTTCAAAAGAGCAATATTTCATAAGCATATATAGTTTCACTAGCGTTTTAAATTAAAATAATACAACAAAATATTTCATCAGTTACATTTCCAATAATTCGAATAGCTTTTAAATCATATTTCTTGGAATAAACTTAATACTTTACGTCAGTACATATTAATAATATTGATTTGTTTAATATTTTTTAAAGTGGATTTGAATTACAGTAATATAGCTATGAGTAAACTTAGATATTTTAAAGTATATATTTTTTACATTATTTATATCTTAAAGTAATTTATAAATAAATTACTATACACAAAAATAAAACACTTAGTGATAATCATGTGTGTAGTTTGTCTAACCCTTGTCTCTGTAGACCTGAACTCAATTCAAACCTGCGGGGACGATAGTAATTTTTCCACAATGTGATTTCCAACTCAAAATTTTAACGTGGATCTCTAAAATACATTTTCTCATTATGATATTTATTTAAGTTATGAGTAGTAATATTTAGCAGTGTTGGTGTTTAAATGTAAGTATTGAGTAAAAATTAATTTATGGTTAATATCAATAAATTAAATTATTAAATACAATTCTCAATTTGACACTTTTATTTAATTTATACACTTATATCTTCACCAATTAGAGTATAGTTAATAAATATTCAAATATTGATTTTTTTAAAAGCTTAAAACATAATTAAATATATGTTAATTATAGCTACACATTTTGAAAAATATCACTCGTATATTTAAATGTGTGTTGCCTATATTTTAAAATAAACAGGTTTGATTCTTCTGTAACGCAGTTAGATGTTAAAAAATGAAAGTATGAAAGTAAAATTAAAAATATGGTCCAATTATTACATCACATCCAGTGTAATTACGTAATCGGCTGACCTAGTAAGGCAATTTAATACATTGTAATTATTGTCCGCTCATAATAGTTTTGGATTTTTACGACAGTCTAACTATCTGTCTCACGAATATGTTGTGTAGTTTAGACGAGAGACATATATTATTCACATCACTTGTCGAAATAGTATAACATTCATAAAAATAATTAATATTATATGGTCTTATAATAGATTTTAAAATACCAGAAAAGGCCGCAGCTAACATTAACGTACTATAGCGAGCAATAACATAATTCACTCATGCATTGAAGCGGCGCCATAACATGCTCCCATTGCTGGTCCGAAATGCACTTGTTTTAAGGTAGCATAATCGATCAATTCGGGACCCTCTTCGATGGCCACATAGTCTACTCAAACGCGCTACTCTCGCAGTAGACTATACTGCCGTTGACTGGGGGATAGAAGTTCGAATCTCAGTTGGATGTACTGATGGTGGTTTTTCATGCTTCCTACATGTAAATTCGGGTACAATTCTTCTAAATATAACGGTTCTTATTCTTAAAACCAATAGCGTAAATAGTATATAAGCCTATAACCCCAATGGGTGAAGCTGTTTAGTCATAAAGGTATATGATCATCCTGTTCCCCTGAGGATGAGGTGTTGAGTAGATGGACTAAATGTTTGGAGGTATATGGCTCGAAGCTAGACGGTATCTAAAATAACTTGATAGTATTTGACTTGAACCCGGTATTACAAATCACTGACGCGAGGTTTGTATGGTAACATATGTGATTGGCTGTGTTAATTTAGCTTGTAATTTGTAGACTGGTATAATCATGTGTTTACAAAATTTAAATTTAAATATATAAGATAATAACAGAAACGTTTGCTGTCCAAAAGAGTACAAATGGTTTCCATAAATAAGATGTCAAAAATGGCTCCAAGATTCACTATAACACTCTAAAGTAGGGGGTGTAGGGGAAGTGAGAATATAACACATTTTTTCGTTTAAAATAAATAAAATATTGCTCCAGTAGAAACATATAGTTTAATTTTCTTAACGGTGACCTGGTGGTCTAGGGGTAAGGTGTCAGACTTCTGTGCTGAGGGTCCGCGGTTCAATCCTCGGTCCCGGCAGAGATTTATCTGATTGCCAAACCTTTCCTTCACCTCTGACAAGATGTGTATTAATCACAACTTGTGAATGTGAGGAATGCCAGGCCTCCACCGTGGTTCGGATTCCACGTTAAACTGTAGGTCCTCCATTTCATCTCACAATCACCCCTACCATTGCACATTAGCGTAAGTGCGTATAACCCGAATGGGTAGTAAGACGCGGTGCTAATGATAATAATAATGATAATAATAATTTTCTTAACATGGTGATATCAACATTTGTTGAATAACTGTCATGATCTTAGCGGCATTGAATGATACACTTTTTAAATTAAGAGAAAAGGTTGTTACTAAATTCCAGAACACCCTTGACAGATATTCAACAATTGTTGAGGTCACCAACACCGCGTCTTACTACCCATCCGGGTTATACGCTTATGTACTTATTACGCTAATGGCTTTAGAAATTAAGGAGGTTAAATTTATAGGAAGTGTACCCACAATTTGCGTGGGAAACCATTTTGGATAAACCACTTTAAGTATATTCGACCGAGATTCGAACCTCAATCTCCCCGTCATCGGCAGTCTAGTCTACTCTGAGAATAGCGCGTTCGACCACGTGGCCACCGAAGTGGGTAGTGGGGCCCTAATAAAATTAAATAACAAAATGTAGGTCTAGTTTCACTTTCAAACGAATATATAATTCTGTCCCGCTCTGCCGAGAAGAAAGAGAAACCATATAATAAAAGACACACATAGCAACCTCCAGAAGGCCTGCTCTAGTAACGGTAATTGATTGTGTCACTGCCGTAGCGGAAACAAGTCAAGTTAGTTGCCCGCCGCTTTGCCATTGGCCGGTACTTACCTAGTCAACCTTGACAGTCGCGCTGGGAGGTCGCAGTCACTCCAGATAACGTCATCAAACTACCTTTTTGTATCCATCCGCGTTGATACGCCTATGGCGAACCTCTTTGTCTACAGCCTTGGGAACATATATGTGTATCCTTACCACCAAACTTAGGCGTTTGTTTACGAGTAAATCTGAGGACATATTAACTAGGAAATTAAAAACATAATTATGTTCGAATCAGAAAAGTATTGAGGTACGACTTTCTGCATTATTCACTTTTCAAAAACAAAATTGGTACCATCATGCAAATAGTTTCTTATTTTAAATTAATTATTTATCAATTGTGTTTTTTTTAATATGGTAAAACTGTAGCACTGGTTTGAACTTCACTATTTTTCTAAAGTAAAACGCAGAAAACCGCAACAAAAAGCAACGTCTAGTTTGAGCTACAATACCCAATTAAGTTGTATGTTATTTGTGGGGTGAGATAAGATATTAAGTAGGCCTATTCTATCCACGAGTGTATTTTCGTTACCTTCTTGGATATTTTGAAGCTATTTTGCGAAGCGGGCTGCATCTTAGCTTGACACATCCAAGCAGTCAAAGCACTATTACACTTGGACACCAATGTACGACATAAAAAAAAGAGGGAAGAAAATGAACAGTTCACTATGTGGGGCCTCTAGTTTACCTAGTGATAGCACTTTCCCTCTTCCTCTGACAAGTTCATACACACTATATTATTCACGCCTTGAAAACAGTAGTTAGATTTTTTAAATTACTGTGTTCTTGTTAAATCTGTAAAACTGACCGAATAAAACATGAATTCATTAACATGAGAAATCCTATCTTGACCTGTCATGACGTCACAGTTAGGCAACGTCATGTGCTTGAATAGGTGTGCGTTAATGTACACGTTTATAAACAAATAAAACTGTTTATTTTAAGGTGGGATGGAAATAAACGTGAGCTAAGGTCTAGACAGTTTTTATGGAAAATAACATTTTTGGTAAAAATAGCTAGATATTGCTTCATTAGATACCTTCTGTAAAATTTAATGCATTTTGTGATCTTAACAGTTTTTTTTACCTATGAATATAGTAACATTTGAACAGAAACTTTTTAAATTTTAATTAAAATCTCTAATCAGATTATTCAGTGCCCATGACTAGTATTCAAGAACTTTTGGCATTACTGTGTGTAGAAAATTAAACTAAATGTAGCCAATGAACAACATTTTTGTTAAAAAGATCTTATTTGTAATAAAAACTGATAAATATCTACCTTAACTAGCATTTACTACCATCCACCTTAAAAGAAATGCCATCACGAGCTTTAAATTCGATGTCAAAACTCTAATTAACGAATGTATAATACATTAATATGAGAATGCTTACCCCTCTCACCCTCCCCCAATTATATTTCTAATCATAAACGAGAATAATTAGTCAACTGACAAAAACTATTCATTATTTCAAAGGGTTTCCTAAATTATTTTTCAGAACTAATAAGTGAATGACAGAGCCATGCAATGCCTGATAAAAAATTATATACTGAAATGTTATGGTAACAGCAAAAAAAAAATCTGAGATATTTAAGTGCTAACATTTATTTTTGTTTGGAGCTGATGCCAAGCCTTGCCTAGGCTCATTGTCCTAGCTACAGGTTTCTTCTACTCTTACACTAAAACCTTTCCCCAACTACCTTGTACTATTTTTTTTCTACGATAAGCTTACGCTTCAAGAATGGTTAGCTTATAGTTTTCTCTTAAGAGCTATTCGCTAACACAATTACTTATACATGTCACCAATAGATGGCAGTGGTGGCGCTGACAGCGTCGGCCACGCTGGCTCAGCAGTACAACACCAACTACGTTGACTCGGACTACGACTACCAGGAGCAGCAGCAGTCTCAGCCACCCCCTAGGCCCAACCCACCCCAGAGGGCGTATTCTCGTCCGCCCCCTGCCCCTGTAAGGCAGAGCGGTCCCCCAGCACCCAAAGCTACCCCCGTGCCTATCCTCAAGCAGATCAACAAGTAAGTATTATAATATATTACATTTTACATTTAACACAATGGTTATTAAAGACTTAGTCTAAGAGACAGAGATGAGGAAGGTAACCCTGAGGAAATTCATCGGTACTAGTGAAAATATGTGATGGAGAATCAAAGCTAAATTTCATATTGAAGATAAACCGCACTTCTCCTTGCCAGTATTCAAACTCCGACCTATCTTTTAATGGTGACCAAGTGACACGCAAATCGATCCCTTCAAACCATGGTAATCGATAGATAGTATAATATTTATTTAAATATGGCCTGGATATAATAACCAGACCCATGACATTTAATAATAATAATAATAATAATAATAATAACAACAACAACATCTTTATTCGGGTGAAGTTAAGGCCAGCACATTTATATTACCTTAAACCTTTAGTAAAAAAAAATCTATTTAAAACACTTATGTACTAAAAACTAATTTATAATATCCGTACAAAACATAATAATAATAATAATAATAATAAATATGTTGCCCACATACATAATTGTAAATTTATAACATACTAAAATAAAATAAAGTAGCAAAGTATAACTAAATAAGGAAGAGAAAGAGAGAGAAGAAAAAAATCATTCCACATTTGGTTAAGCGTGTCAAAGCTCTTGCCATTGTTAAACTCAGAGTATTTAGTACACTAAATTCTAAGGCTGTGCATAATTTAAAGTTAACACTATACAAGTATATTTTAAGATCCCATCTCACAGTCGATGGACAAATGAGGAGATACTTGAATAAATAAGCAGCAGCTCCTGTCTAGAAAACTGAGATAAACGACCAGAGGGCTCATTGTGCGGACCATATGACACCCTCAATCCACAAATGTTGGCAGTATCCTCGTTATCGGCGATGGTCGCTCGATCGGTATAACTCACTTCGTGGCTCACGGCGTGAGAGCTTTTTGTTCCCACGGTGATTAACCGGGTTATTAGATACAATATTACGCCTTAATCAGACTTCGTATCACCCACATCGATGGTCACATGGTATGACGTATCACACTCGGGATTTCTAGTGACAAAGATATCGGGGTTTGAATCCGGTCTAGTATACTGAAGAAATTTTTCCCCTTCGTAACTGCCAGTCTACTTCCATGTAACCCGTCTCAGTGGCATGGTTAGCTAACGCGCTGGTTTCGTGTTGAGCTAGACTACCGAGGACAGAGAGGTTGAGGTTCGAATCTCCCTCGGGTGAACTGGGGGTGGTTTTCCCTAAATGGTTTTCCACTCTTCCTCCACGCAAATGCGGGCTCACTTCCTATATATTCAACCGTCACAATTCATAACACATTAGCGTAATTAGTACTTAAGCTTATAACCCGAACCGGACGCGATGCTAATTATTAGTAAAAAACTAATAAAGGAGTAGTTAGTATTTTATTTTCGAAACATTATATATATTTTTAAAAAAAAGCTTTAATCAAAGAGTGATTGTGAAAAAAAAATCTAGTTGTTTAAATTAATATTTGGTCATTATTTAAATTGTTGTTTTTCCCTTATACTATGTGGCAAAATAATATTATTATTTTTTGTTTATTTATCTCCTCAATTCCAATTTGTTAACATTTTCTATACTTTATATAGCTTAAGCACCCAACCAATCTTATTTTTAAATCATTACGAATCATCGTGTTTTTACATATTAAGTTGTATATTTTTATTTAATTAATACATTTAATATTAGGATCATTAACTAGGTAATCTAAGGTGTAGTAGAGTATCTAAGAAGAGGTGTGCCTCCATTAGAGTTAAAGGGGGGAGGGGAAAGTTCAGATGTAGAAAATCAACTCTAACTACACCAGGCCGGTAATCAAACTTTAAACTCATCTTTATCGGTAAGCAAATAAATTGCGAGCCCCATTACCAACATTGCAGGTAGGATAAAATGTAGTTAATTTTGATATTAATCATGCAATTTCTAAATATCTATAAGGCAATAATGTATTTACAAAATAATCCCCAATATTGATGAAGAGAAGGTGAATTTTCAAGTAGCTAGCATATAAATGCAACCACAATAAAGCTAAACATATTCTTTAAAATATATATTTTACTAAATCAGTTCTTTTCACTTAAACATTTAACTAGATAGATTAAAAAATATGAAGCAAAAAGAATAAAAATTCTTAAATTTAGTATGTATTATAATCCACTCTAAATAAATATCAGGGAGAAAATATGTTAATTCAAAATTATGGGAGCATTTTGAACTAAAGGCTATTTTTGTAAAATTCAATAGGTTTAATGTACGATTTAAATCAACCCTCTCATATTTGGAATGTTTTTATCAACTTAATATTATACTCTTCTATTTTTTTTAAATTCTATGGGTAGTTTTTAAATATTTGTAAATTTAAAAAGTCGCATCATTGTTTGGAAATGTAATCCAAGCAATACTTTGTAAAAACATTTTAAACACCAAATAAATATTATAAGTTTCAAGAAAATAAATAAAACATTTAAAAAGAAAAACAGTTATTTGAATAGGT